>BSBM01001990.1:0-47024 GCA_027924585.1 Larix kaempferi
TCAAGGTAGGGGGCTGGCTGTTTTCATAGTGGCTACCCTTCAAAGTGTTCCTGGCTGGAATCATCAATGGGTTGGGCAGAAATCCATCTCCTAGGGTGAAAGCAGTAAGAAAGTCAAGGGTAAGGAACGAAGTAGCTTGTGCTTTTAAATGCTAACTCATATATAATGTATTTACTCATATCATTTTGGTAACTAGAGAGAGAATAAAGGCAAGCATAATTACATATATATACAACAGACTCCCGGCTCTAGAGAATGTGCATAATAACATATATAGATAACGAAATGACTCCCAGACCTAGATAATTTAGTGAGTTACATTTCGATTTTGAGTCATGCATTCTCCTTAGAACCAGGTGCTCCGGCGGGAGTAACTAATAGATTGCTTCACTCCTAATTTGACTTATTGGGTAGAGGCCTTTGTAGGGGAAGAGCTAAACGCACCCTCGAATCACACCGAATCTAGCATAATGACATATATAATAATTGACCATGGAGACGGCTAACGGGAAGCAAAGCGGGTTCAATACTATTTCTCTTTAGTTCCGGTGGGTCAATAATCAATACAACGCGCAGACTCCCAACGGAGGAGTTTTACGTAGATGAAATGGCATTGGTAAGCGGTCCGCAGGCTCGGTTCGTCAATTCCCGAGGAGGCCAGGGAAGAATAAGTTGGTCGATTGCCGATCGGTCCGGGGTTACCCTCGGATCTCAAAGATGCCCTCATACCCTACCCTACCCTACCCTTCCTTTCTATCATCAATCAGCAGCTCACCACCAAACCTAATTCTGGTCATGCAGAAAGTATTCGCCGATCGGTTCCTATCAATCCCCTCCCCTCACCCCGAGGGCTCGGCTCGGTGTAAATTCTCTCGTTGACAGGTTCCTTCCCGTCATGAAATCTTTTGTAACTTTAATCAGTTATTCCGTTCCGTCCCTCCGTCCTGTACATTATTATATTCTTTTTCCTACCTTCGATCTCCAGTTGGGTACCTTGAATACTACCTTTATTTATGTAGGCAGTGGTCTATTGGTTGTGATTAGTAGTTGGCTAGTTATTTATCCTGCTGGAACTAGTTAAGATCTGGGTGGATCCATACACGCAGTAAGATAGAAGGGCTGGCTATTAAGCTTCAGGGCCTTTCTGATGCAATTGTCGCAGTAAAATGAAGTTCAGGTAAGTATCTGCTGCTACGATTGATGGGGGAAATTAAGGTTGGGAGAGATTAGAAATTGAAGCAAATGATGTCTCTGCAGTTTGCTAAATCTTTGGTCTTTATCCAACTGAGAATAGGATGGCTCCAGAGTCGGTTCCCGACTCCTACGCTAGAACTATTACTTACGGGGTATGACACATCTTATTTTTGCATATCGGCCGGAGGGCGGTGGGATAACTAATGGCGCAGGAGGGGTTATCAGCCGATGTGTGTGTCTATCATAATATTCTATGGAAATCACCATTTATTACTGGCGTTATTACATATATAAATAATTACCCACAACGAAGGCGTCAGTAAACGGGAAAACACTTTGTGTCCCATGGTCGAGCAAGTTAATAAGCCTTTGCATAATTACATATATAAATAATGAATGGAAGTGAATCAAAAGTCACCTGAAAAACAGGTACGGAGCCACAATAAGGGAAAGGAAAATAAAATAACCAAGATTGGTCGTGTGAAATCGGCATCCCAGACACTATATGTGCGTTATTCGGTCACCCTCGGGGCCCTGGACATAGCCGAGAGTAACACTTCTCATTTTGGTTTACAAATATTTATCCTATTTTCTCAATTATGAAAAGCGTAATGACATATATAAAGAATGAACAGCTTTTTCTATATAAGTAGTTGATCTACACAGGAAAAATAGATAAGTTAAGTGACTTTTCTGCAGCTCCCCTCTTCTTCTATATTCCCAACCGGGCCTTAATGCTTGACCATAAGGGCGAGGAAAAGTGGTTCGTAATTACTGAGTAATTAATCGATTGATGGAAATTCACTGCGGTGTTCCGCAGGTTCAATGCCTACTGTATCGGAAAGAATGCATCGGATGGATGCCCAGGCATTGAGAGGGAAGGACGCTTCCAAAGGCGAAAGGCCATGGGGATGACCTATAGTGATCCATGGATCTCCGATCGGGAAACCGTATCCAGGCTACGCGGCGAGTCCGCGCTCCTTGGACTTGAAAGACGACGCGAACTGAAGCTCCAGTATGGGAAATCAACCGAGACTCCGTTAGTTGCGGCGAGCGAAAGCGGATTGGGCAAATACAGCGGAGGTTTTCGTTTCAATGAAAGCCTTCTCCGCGCGATTCATTGATGTTCATTGGATGAAGGAAGAACCAGGCATGCGGTGCCTTGCCCTTTGAATTAGGTGACTAGGTAGGCATTCTAGTGAATGAAAAGAGTGGGTTTTCACGCTTTCCCGTAGCTCCCCTCTTCTTATCTATTCCCACCCAACCGGAAGATCTGGCCAAAGAAGGTGCCTTTAGCCTCATGGTTTGATTATGTAAGTCAAACGCAGCGTGTTTGAATCAGGATCGCTTCGTAGCGAGCGAGAAAGGGGACCACCCTCTAAGCCCAAGTATGACTCTCCCTTCGGTCGAGCACTTCGTTCCTCAATGACCGATAGCGTACAAGTACCGTGAGGGAAAGGTGAAAAGAACCCTAGGAAAGAGAGTGCAATAGAGAAGAAATCCGATCAGTCGAAGGAGTGAAGCGAAGCCGCTCAACTATAAGGAGAGGAGTGAAGCGACAGCTGGGCGGCTCACCCGTTAGGCGTACCTTTTTGCATAATGGGTCAGCGAATAAATGGGAACAGCGGCGCCATTAGGTGTAGGCGCTTTCCAGCCAGGGAATCTCCAGTTGTGACTATTTGACCCGAAACCGATCGATCTAGCTATGAGCAGATTGAAGAGAGCTCTAACAGGCCTTGGAGGACCGAACCCACGTATGTGGAAAAATACAGGGATGACTTGTGGCTAGGGGTGAAAGGCCAACCAAGATCGGATATAGCTGGTTGTAGAGCGCGCGTATAATATAGCCTGAAGGTAGAGCACTCAATGGGTTAGGGTGGCCCAAAGCTTTACCAACCCCAAGGAAACTCCGAATACAGGCTTAATCAATCGTACATACTTTGGGTGCGTTCATCCAGAGTCGAGAGGGAAACAGCCCAGATCGTACGCTAAGGTCCCTAAGCAATCGCTTAGTGGAGAAGGAAGTGATCGAGCTCAGACAACCAGGAGGTGGGCTTGGAAGCAGCCATCCTTCGAAGAAAGCGTAATAGCTCACTGGTCTAGCTCCATGGCATCGAAAATGTATCAAGGCTCCAGTGATTCACCTCGCTTTACATCCCACCCCCGACCACCCCATTGTTACACAGTTAAACCGCCACCAACACAGCGAGTACACCGTTGATGATTGCCTAGTTCGGGGCAGGCATACTGTCTTATCGGGTTGGCCCCTAAAAAACATGTATCGAAGGCAGACAGCACTTCGCAGCACTTCAACGTGAGCATTCGTGAGTGTAAGAGATAAGATTCGGTTGTACCTTCCCTATGGAGACTAAAGGTGGGGGAGGACTTTACAAAGCTTGATTGATTGCTTCATATATTTTTTTGATTGATCACGCGTACTTCCACCAATTGTCTCTTTCAAGCGATCGTGTAGTAATCGTGTACTTCTGCCAATCCTCATTTGAGTAAATGACGTATACTTTTATAAACATGCTTCATACATAGTCGAGGGGAGGAGGAGACCTAGCTATGGCTTACTTATTTATTAATTGACTTACTTCGTGATGATCGTTTTAATACTAATATATAATACAAAGCTGAGAGCCGTAAGGCAAGACCCTAGGGCAGACTCAGATAAGGCAGGTTCAGGTGAGCTCAGCAGGTGAGGCAGACTCGGGTGAGGCAAGACCTTCAGGCAGACTCAGGTGAGGTAAATTCAGGTCATGCAGACTCGGGTAAGTCAGGACCCAAAGGCCTACTCAGGTCAGGCAAGCTCAGGTGAGATGAGGTAGGCTCAGGTTAGGTAGATTAAGATGGTTGGTTTTGATCTAACTGCTTTCTTTCAAGTAAGAGCGAGCAGTTTAATAAGCGAGGATTAAGGTTTTTAACTAGCTTGTCAAGAGTGGTAAATTGACTAACAGGACTGGGCGTTGGGAGATTCTAGTTCATGCAAATGTGGCCTGGTATTTTCACTAAGCGAAGTGGGCGTCAAGTATAACCTTACCCTCTCTTTCTTTCTTCCTGACCTTCCCTACAAAGCTAACTACCAAACCCACCTAGCAAGCCAGCTCACCTACCAAGCACACTACCTATATAAGCAAGTTCCCTTGAGATTCGACTTTTCCGCAGGTGCTTCTGTAATAAGAGGGGGAGTACGGCGGCTTAGGGAGGTAATAAGCTACGAGGAGGAAGTCTGCCTCACTTGACATACTCTTTCCTACCACGTCCCCGCTAGAGAACAAATCCGTTGGCCGTCAATCAATCACTCTCTCTAGTGAGGGAGGCAGAGTCATCCAGGGAGGTTTAACAGTGCTCTTCAGGTTCCAGGTTCACTGTGCGCTGAAGGTGAAAGAAGCCAGAAGGTAAGGGGTCCTGCGCCGGTCAACAACCCAGTAAGATCCTGGTCAACCCGACCAGTAAGGATCCCTAAAAACCTGCTTTGGTGAATAATGGGAAAGATATAAAGTAAGTGGATGCTCGAAACGAGTAGTGAGGGAGCGAGAGTGAGGCTAGACCTACAACGAAATGAAAAAACTATATGAACAACTATAAGAGCTTGACTCAACCTTAGGCTATAGCTTACCAAATCTTACGACCAAGTGCCCTTCTTACCATCTATTCTAAGCGTGCATTAGCGATGAGCTAAAGCTTTGCTTTTAAACCCTACTGACTCGAATAGCTATATATGCCGGGGCTAGTACCTCACAGCAGTTGAAATAGTCTCTGTACCGGTAGTGCCAATAGGCTTCCCAATAGTTTCAAATAGGTCTTCCTAGAAGCAAACCATAGTAAATAGTCTCAGGTTGTTCAAATGGGCTTTCCAAGATAATTAGTACCCTAACACCCATTCTATTATAGAGATATGAAATAGCCCCACCTAACTAGAGAGATTTATTTCTTAGCTGGCCTAACCTAGCCTCGGAACTCTATGGATGGCTTTGAAGCTAAGTTCTACACTTCCGACCCATTTTATATATTGAAAGAGCTTGAAAGGGTTAAGATAAAGGTTTAGTTGTTAGAGCTGGAAGAAAAGAAAGAAAGAGAAAGGAACTACTTCTACTACTACTTTAGCACTAATAGAGTAGAAAGGAGAAAAAACTAGAACTACTAGTCGTTATACAGCTTATTCACTAAAGCTAAGAACTAAGAATAGAGAAAGTTCGAAATAGACTGTATTATTATTCAACTATTGGGACTCAGAGTTGCACTAATTAGAAGTCTCATTTCAGGAACAACCGGAAGTGTTGACCGTACGGACAACCGTACCATAAGACTAGTACTTATTATAGCTTGAATGGACCAAGGCTAGTACCTCTTAAGGCTAATAGTACTTACTGCATGGACCTTACTGCTAGTACTTATTGCATCGATCTTACTAAGGTAGTACCTTGAGTGGGAATTGACTAACAGTAGACAGGCAATTGGTTCAAAGTCGAGGTAAACGACTGATTCTTAGTCAATTCGGTTAGCCTCCTTTACTTCGGTTTGATAGCTTTTTAAGGCGGCGATCAAGCCTATTAGCCGGGGGAAATATGAAAGCAATACCACTTGTGGGAACATCCGCTTATGCCGGAACAGCGGTGAAGAAAGCAGCATCTCCGCCACCATATCCATATTCCAATCCCCCCGGCCCTCCTGTTTACCTCATAGCAGGGGTGAAAGCTGCACCATCACTAGCGCCAGAGTCATTACCAACAGCTCAAAATCTTCTAGTTCCGGATCGGTAAAGGAAGGAACTTACCTTGGATGACTTGTTCCTTGCCTCAGGGTCATCAACTGAAACTACTGATGCTTACTCATATGCTGGCCGGTCCGGTTAAATCCAATTTGATCTGCCTTAGTCTATACCTATACAGGTAGTGCTATTCCAATTGGTTCAAGGTAAGCAGCTGAAGCAACTGCAGTGGGTACCTATCCAACTGTCTCTCTGCTGCTAGTGGAACTGGATGATCCCTTGGTTGTAGGACGAATCTCGCCACATACTAGAAAGAAGGATGTTAATTGCTGCATGGAAACTACCTACCATTAAGTAGACAAATATAAATATCACCAATGGAATAGAGCACCAGATCAAATTGAATTTCATCTTTTCTAGTAGCAGGCACAAAAGAAGTAGTTGATTGGGAGCATCGAGTCAGCCGAGGACAGGAAGAAAAGAAAGATGGTTCAAATTCTTCATCGCAAGCTACCCGACGAATCTCATTCGAACGGAACTGAACCCTTTTTGTTCTCGTTCACCGTATATTCGTTCTTTTATTGCCTTGCCCTATCTCTTACTTAATCGATGAGAAAGCCCTCACGAAGGCACCTTCTTTCAAAACTGCCTGAGGATGGAGATGGACTAAACATCCTTCTGTCAGCAGGATGTCTCAACCTTGCTCAAACACATTTGGCAAGCAGTAATTGTTAAATAATATATCCCTGGTTTATCAAAAAAGCAATAAAAGTTTGTTATGTAGAGGCCTAATCAAAAGGTTATGAATAAAGAAGATAAAGAAGAAGGTTAGTAAAGAAGATCCCTCAACGCACAAAATGGGTCTAATTATGTCTCGCTTCACCTGGTCCTCCCGTCGGGGTACGTGTATGTCTTCTTACAACCTTAAGGATTTACGTATTAACTTTTCCAAACATGTTCAAAAGGCTTGCTTGACCAAAGGGAGGGCAAGGGGTAAGCTTCCATTGTTATAAAGAATAGCCCTAAGTTTTATAATAGTATCCCATTATAAAATATATAAAGAAGAGCTCCAAGGTTCGGTTCTAAAGACTATCTCCTCTAAAAAGGCATAGGGTTATGTTTATCCATGACAAAGGGGTTTCTCGATCCTATCCATTTGCTTCCTACAATCTATCCTGATGAGTATCCCGTCCCGAATGCCGTAACTCAATGCTTGTTACTTCAAAAAGTAAAAGGTTCTGAAGCAATAATATAAAGGTAAGAAGGTGAGTCAATAAGATCATTCCTGAACCCATAAAAGAGGATGGGTATATGGATGCTGCGGTGAACCAGGTCTCCTCTCGACACGTTTGCTTAGCGATAATTCCTGCCTGCTGCTTTGCCTTGCCATCGACCCACAGAAACCCAATGGGGATCTGGTCCCCACAACCAAATGGTTCATTCGAAGTGATTGACCCTCCCTCGTCCAAATGGCTCGCCCCCGGTACATACAACTCCCTTATCTTTCTTTGTTGGCTGCAACGTATATAATGATCTGTATGTCTATCCGGTTGTCTGGATTGCTGTTGTCCTTCGCCCGTACGTTTTCCCTTCCTTTGGCTTGAACTCTCTCTGTTTGATGCGACATATAATTCGTAAACAATCTTAATGGGCTAAGTTCTCATCAAATGTTTTATCACGATTGCAATATTATGATCCAGATTTTGCAGCTCCCAATGAATTTGATTCTTACGCAAAAAGCGTGCAATTGTGAGAAAACTTATGATCAATTGCATTAGTTTCCGGAACAAGGGAATGAGGGGATGGGGTTCGTGAGGTTTGGATAGGTTTAGAATAGGTTTTTACCTCACCCGCCTAAGCCTAGAAGTTACCTAACGAACCTGATAATTGCCCTGCCCCTTATTAGACCCTTTATATATGCTGCTCTTCCTTCACTTTTGATGTACCGAGAAATAAATAGAGCTTCCGAGCTATTTATTTATGGTAAGGCAGACTGGATACCCCGTGGCTTGCTTGCTTACTCAACTAGGATAATCAGCTTGGCTTAACGCTTCGGAACATTGTAGGAATGATCATGCATTACTTACGTTGATACGCAATGAGAGGAGCCCACTGCTAATGAATGAATGATGGTGCAACAGCAGAAGTTGCTGAGCCGATTGTTTTATAATCACATAGATAATGTAAGCTTAGAAACTGACCCATCTTCCCGGATAGGCGTTACCACAGACAACCGCCCCATCTTACGAGAAAAGCGCTCCCACCAGAAATAGGCAACTTATTCTCACTAGGCCTCCCACAGACAGAACAATGAAGACTAGACGGGAGACCTCACCTGGAGAACTTAACGCACCACCCAGAACTATAAACTCCATACACAACCATGCAACTATACCTCGACCCTTGACCCTATACCCTACAACTACGCCTAGAACCTAGAGCATCTCACGCTACGGAGCAGCCTCTTTATTTTCTTTCGGGATTTCTTTTATTGACCGCTGCTCTGTTCCAAGCCAAGTTCTGGCCTGCGCCGAACCTGAGTAAAAAACAAATTGAACATTATTCCGTCACCCTCACCCCGAACCTATACAGTGTACCTCCCTCCCTCTAGCCAGGAGGCTAAATCCTCCAACCAGCCCGCATTGAACCCAGCGCGAGACACGGAAAATTTTATTATGTTTATGTTGACGCGATAGGGGGGGGGGGGTTGGAAGTATATTAATTGAACCACCGAACGATATTGATTATTTTACCTATGTTTACACGGAACGTGATCTATTTTGTTTTTACCCACTTTGACTTGGAACCGGGGAGGTTTAGTTACCGGGACAGGGTGACTTTACCAATAGCTCCAACCATTAAGTAAGCCCAGTATTTCATACCTTCCAATCGAAACTCACATGACATGGCACAGCAAGGCACAACCATGTTACCAAAAGTCTGTTTACCAATAGCCCTATTTCCACGCAGTTAAGTCCACAGTTTAATTAAATAGTTTACAACAGCCCAAAGTGAGCAGCCTACCTGATATATTTTATCTTGCTTATCAGCGAACCAAAAGCAGTTCACCAAAAGGATAAGCTTGGCACGAGGGCCAGTAGAATCCGTGATGCAATAACGTTAGGCAATAACGTTTAGTAGCTATACGTTTGGCTTGACGGGGCTAAACCAAGGCTGTTTGAGTGAGGCTAGAACGTGTGTGCGGCTATAGACACCAACCGATGATGCTTCGCTTTACAATAGCAATTAAACATAAACCTAGGATTTTATCTTAGATTAGTAGTTTTAGGATGATTAGTATTCCAAATGAGACCATCAAGTTGCCAATCGGACCAGACCACCCTGGGCACCCAACATTGCACAGGTCTGGAAACACCAGTTCACAAAATATCTAGTTCAGTTAGTTCTTATTTCAATTATATTTATAACTCTCTTCACTTTAGTTCTTAGAACAACTATAACAACTATTTCGCTATTGCAAAGCCTGACTCTAACTATAGTAGTTCAACTTGTTTTTTTATTAGCTTCCTAAGCAGTGCCTTTTAAATGAGACGACTTCTAATTAGCTGTAGTTCAGACTCTATTTATCTTTATCTTTTTAGTAGTGCTAGTAGAACTCTCTCTCTATTTATTTCTCTTTTCAATGTTTTGTTTGGTGGTGTAAGCTTAAGGTTAAAGGCGAATGGCGATGGTTTATTTACCATACGGACAGAGTGGACGCTTCACGGGATGCAGTTATTTTTACAATTTATATATGTTACACCAAGATTGGTCACTAGTATAATCATAAAACCCATTCGTTAAACAGATTGGGAGATTTATTATGTTCCCATGTGAACACCTGAATAAAGAGATTGAGCCCCTCATCAGAACATTGAAATGTCTTTTCTATTTACTCAACCATGCCCTTTCAGAAAGTTTATATGATGTCCGGGTGTTCATTCACCCGATGCTGGGACTTCATGCCATGGATCAATCCAGGTGTTTTGATACAATAGCGATCCTTGTTTTGATGCAGGAGATGAATAGACTGCTGGTAGGAGATACAAAGAGATAAGATCCAGGTTGGTTGAAATGAATGCACTCAATAGCCGGGAGTGGGGACAACGAATAACAACTTGACTTTATTGGAAGCACTTTTACAGCTACACTTCCACCTGCGAACCCACTTGGGAATAGCTCATTTACCACTTGACTCTGCTCAACCCCACTTAACCTAGCAAACTAATCCTACGATGCTCACTCACTTGGCCAGGATCACCTGGTTGGCTGGGATCCTCTAAGGCTTGAACGAAACTTTTTCTTTCAAATAACGGAAACCAACCTATAGCTTCTGCGCTGTAGCCCAGGGGACAACACAAACCAAGTGGTATGGACTTTACCTTACCTTATAGCTTCTTCGCTGGAGCTAAGGTATATTAGTGCATGTGGACTACAGCTTAAGACATGGGACTAAAGAGATATAATATTGCTGCTTGATATAAGTTTATTTGCTTGCTTGAAATAGATTCCAGAAAACCTTCAAAGAAATACCTGTGGAGTTGAATTACAGCAGCTATATCAGTCTCATTAAACTATTGGGATAGTGACACTACAGCTAAATTGAACTACTAGTTGTATCAGGCTTAGCCATAGAATAAGTAGGTCCGTTGTTAGTTCCAGAAAAGCTAGTTGATTCAGGCTTAGTGGCAATAGGATATTTACCCCATTTCCATACTACGAGATAAAAAAAACTAACTATACACATGTTGCTAGAGTTAGTTGACTATGCACGTGTTGCTAGGGGCATGCAGTGAACGGATGGCTTCTACAGTGGTTGAACGGAACTGAATGGTTTCTTTGAATGACTTCTTTGTGCTGTTAGCGGCTTATTTTTTAATGGATTCTATGTTTGGGATTGGCTCCTGAGCTACTCGACTGGGCTCCTGGGCTTGGCTACTCAACTTGAAGACGTGTCTCCTCAGCGATGCCCTTTTTTTGCCTCCAATGATCCTAAAGTAAAAGCTCAGGAACAACGGCATGAAAAATAACAATATTTCATTGCGAGAAAGAGCGGAAGCGGAAGTGTGTGATAGAAGCTGAGCGAAACAGAAAGAAAGAAGAAGCTGAACGGAAGCTTAGCTACAGCGGAAATAGTCTAAATATAGTTTTTATAAGAACTACAGCTACTAACACTACTAGGAGTTAAATAGATATTGAATAGGACTAGTAGTACTTACTGTCTATACTCCTGACCTATCGTTTTCTAGTTCGTACCATATAGTCCACCATACAGTTCATAATAGGACAATTATCGTAGGAGGATTGAAATCTAGATATTACAACCATTTATTATGCACTTTATTATGCACTGATGTGAAGATAGTTAATTTGTTAAACTCCTTATTTAGTGGAGTTTCTTATTTGGCTGGGCTTATGCTGCAGCAGGTCGTTTAAACATATTCTACTGGCATCTATAAGTTTCAATTAGTTGTATGAAATTAGTTGTTGTTATTTGAACCTTCGCTTGAACTTCTTCTAGAAAACCTTCTAACTTTTGCTATGGCAGGTCTAATAACAACGGCACAATGGAGCCCGTAGTCCGTGCAAGTTATAATGGGGCATGCGCAGTGGGCTTATGCAGGTCGTTTCAAATCCATAAGTTTCCCTAGTGGATTGTTGTTCTACTTGCATAGATTATGGGGACTCCTAGTGTTTACACCGGATTGTTGGACTCCTAGTTTTTCCAGACGTTGAACTTGTCTATGCCTTTTTTTCATTTTACCTAAAGATTCTGGAATGCCATCATGGCTTCATGCAGTGAATGACTTAACACTGATTGGAACAGCAGATCCGGGCCCTGCTGCTCCTGCCGGGCTATGAGTACTACTTACAAATGCCATTTCAGTCAGTTTATCCTCTACTATTATTGGCTGGATGCAATCAATTGCTTTGAGGTTGTTGAGCGGGCTTCTTTAGCTGGCTGGTCGATGAACCGGGGCTTGCTGCTCTGGCTATAGGGAGATGGCAGGAATGGGTGGCTTAAGCTTGCACATATCTATACATATATATACTGGCATACATAAGTTGAAATGTACCATTGGATTGAATCCATGTTTGTTTTTTGGTTGAAACATCTTTCAAAAACATGGGCCATTTGGCTGCCTTTCTTTGTCACAACCTCCTTTTGATGGGTTCGATGAAAAACTAACAACTCATCTGGACAATAACATGGATTTTATTCTTCCTGAATATGACCCATTTATGGAAGTTTACCTATGATTGGGAATGCCGTCGATTGATGCTCGACCAAACTAGCATCTCTACGTTTTTCCTTTTCATTTGTAATTTGCAATCTATGCAATCTTAATATTAAGCAGAAGAAATAGAAGTTATATCTAGATTGAAATCCTAATAGTTATTCTCTCTCTAACGACGACTCTATTGCCTACCTACGGTGCAGTAAGTTCAATAGAAACAAGCCTTAATCCCCGGCGCTTAGTTTGAACAAACAACACCTGGTGCTGCTGGTAAGACCTGGTCCCGGGCCTGTGGGCATACCAACCTGAGCTACAGCGAGCAGCGAATAAGCTTAAATGTTGTTTCCTTTGAAAGAAGAAATAGGCTTACATTGTTGTGCCACGCGACGGCTCATAAACCTCCTCTGGAACCATCGTTTCCTTGTTCCTTGATATGAAATAGACGTCGTGAACGGTGGGTAGTACGGAAGTGTGAATTTGGTTCAATTCATAATTGAGTTAAAGTAAGTGGGTTTCCGCTGTTCCGATAAAAAAATATCTTCAGTAGTCCGAGAGACGATAGCTGGGTTGCTTTATATCTTTCGGTTCGATTCTGGACGTCTCTGTTTTTTATTTGACACTTTAGATTCAAAGAGAAATCCAGATTTGGTTTTATTATATGTAATAACACTATATTCGGTACCATAAAAAGTGCAATTGGATAATTACGTATATATATAATGCAATAACATTTTTTACACCTCACTTCTAACAATCATTTCCTTTCAATCATTTCCTTTCCACCAATCATAAAACTGATAACAATCATATCAAGTAAACCAAGCAGATCACTTCTAACAAGCTACCTCATTACAGACATCCAGAGATATTACTTAAGTGGATTCGCCATTCGGGGAGCAGCATAGATAGGCCAATTGAGTTTAAGAAGCTGGATGAGGCGTCGCCGGGATATAAGGAAGGAGTTTAAGGAGCTGGATGATTTGGATTCTGCCAACCATCAGTCTTATGGGAGGGGCGAGAGCCTGAAGCCAGGAGCCACCTTTGGATCTTGCACCTTTTTACAGTCACCTTTTTACAGAAGCCTTAAGCCAAGGAAGGGACAGAAGCCAAGCGCTATCGATCTTTTTCCAATGTCTCCTCGGCTATGACCTATCCGATCCCGGTTCAAAGCTCTTGACCTTCCCTCGTTTAAATTGACTTGCCCCCGGTCCCCCGCTCTATGTTGACCCTCGTGCGATCCAGCAAGAAGTAAGACGACGAGCCATGCCCTTTTTATTAATAATTAAGGTTATCCCTTTTTTTATTTATTTCCCCCCCTCGCTCGGTGAGGAATGGCATCAATTAATCAATCTATGCGATAAGGCTTCCACCTCTTACTTCCAATTCCAGCCTGATGACTGCTGCTACTTATAAGCTTTAAGGCCTCTTACTTCCGTTTTAAGCCTGCCTGCTGGCTTCGGATTAACGCAATTACGCCAAAGAAACTTTGCCTCCACTGATATTTTAAGTTTAAACTCATCTAGTAGATCGTAAGTAATGCATCATCGATCAATTTGAGAACATTTAAAAGAAAGATTCTTGCATCGTTAGAGGTGGTATAGTTAGAGTTCGAGATAGAGATGGAGGTCCAGTGGGACGGGCCATAGCAATTGGGCAGCTGTATAAAAAAAATTCATAAGGTATTTATAGGCAAGTAATTGGGCGAGCATATAATTAGGCGAGCATAATTACAAATATAATTAAATATATCTTTGTATACGATAGATAGGGTAGATCGATGATGAAAAGAGCGGAGATCGATCCCAGTAGATGAGATGCGAAAGCGTAATTACATATATAATGAGATATCCACATTTATATCTCCATCATGCGCATTTCCTATCCACTCAGCATTCTCCACCGGTCTATCTATTTTTCTTTGAATTCGCTGGGGAATGATTGATAAAATGCCATCTGCCATAAGCACCACGTTGATTTCGTTGCTCATAAAGATATGCTCGGCGATGATCAGCTTGCACTTACATTTCTGTAATAAGGTGGATTGGATTTAGTGGTTGGGCGAATGACCGGAGCTGGATGTTGGGATTGGTTCTGGTTGGGCGTCTTGGTGTTAGGCATTTGTTCAAAGCTGGAAATAGATGTACATGAATTCCCTTATTCTCCGTCTGGATGTTGGGTTTTTCGAATTGGAGATTTGGTCGAGTTTATCTTAGCCAAGATCTGTTGGGGCATTCTGATACACACCCGGGTCTCTTTGTTGTCGCATTTACAGACGAGTTTATGCAGAAAGTGTACTAAATGCTTTCCTTCTTAACTTTAAAGGCGGGTGCGGACCGAAAAGTTAAGGAAGGTCTATCTCAAGTAGGGAAGGTCGTCTATCGTTAGCGAATAAATAGGTTATTATAGTGGACCCCAACAGAAGCACATTAGCGGATGCTGCTTTCCAATTAGGGTTTGTTCTGTCCCCGTTGTTCCGCCGGTTCGGGTTCACCAACCCTAACTCTGCGCTTTAGGTGCCTCACTTCACTCTTGGAGAGCAACAAGCTAGACAAATCCAAACGAGGCTAGCTTTCCTCACTTTATTATCCTCCTTTGATCTGGCTTTCCCAACCTCCGAGGCTAGCTTTCCCAACCTTATCCAAAACAGAACTACTAGTTGCGTTGGCATCAAGAACTTCCTTCTTCCTCATCTGGCTGGCTTGTCCGAACTCATTCAATGAATAAATAGTTTTATTCTGGCACTACCCGACTAAATTAATAATTGTTAAAGTATTACTATATCAAACTCGTTAATACATACAATAGTGGACTTCACCTGGAAAGAAGGGATATCTCGCCGAAGAAATGCCCAATTCATACGGTAAAATGCCAGAAACTCGACCTTCGACCCTAGCCGCCTGATTGCACTCTTGAGAAGATAGAAAGCCTAAGGGTCGGGTGGGAATGAATAGTGAAATAAAATTATATCTTACGTGAATATGGAAAAAGATTCTGACATGGGTAGGTTTTTTTTACTACTATCACCACCAATAAATTTGAATTTATTTCATCCATCTAATGACTCACCTGATCTTAAGTGTCTTATTGCGTAAGTAAAACTGCAGCATCAGTTTTGACTGGGTGGCATAAGCTTGCTTTCCACTATTGGGAACAGCTGTATTTATATTAGATTGAACTGTGGACTCTGGGTGAACAGTAAATGAGTATCAAACAACTTGGTGGGCTGCTCGTGAGGTGGATCGAGTAGGTCGATCTAAGATAAGGAGGTATTTTATAGAGGTAAGGCAAGTATAAAATTCATTCCTCTAGCAGTGCCATCCCCCCACCATGAGCGGCTCGTATCATCATCTGAGGTACAAAGATGAGCGGGTAAAAACCCTTGCCCCTGTTGCTCCTTATTTGAGGAGGGTTCTTTGGTCCGGCTTGTTGTTGTTGCTGTTGTTTGATTGGATGGGTGTCCAGTACTACTTATTGTGAGGGGGAGCGGACGGCGTGTGTCCATCCGTTTTATTCCAATTTTTGTATAAGAAAGGTAAGCACGGGACGTTTCCGGAGACTAGTGAGGCGTGCACAGTTTAATAATAAATATTTTCGATTTACATTTGAGCACTCTGGAAAAGCAATTTTGAACCTGATATGCAACTCCAACTTAACCAAAATTTTACGTTTTATTTTATAATAGCATTTCACGGCTTTAACACGGATAGGCAATATGGCAAAGCTAGGATAAATTGGTTGCTCTGACTGATTAAACAAGGAGGTTTGGTCGAACCCGTGTGTGATGCTAGAACCCGGGAGCTGGGATAAGGGCTGGTCAAGATAAAAAACGAGGCTTCACGAAAGAAAGAGTGTGGAGGCAAGGAAATATAGATTAATCCTATGACTGCTGAGTCAACCCCGGAAAAAGGGCGGGGAAAAATAATAAACTTTGTTTTGAGTCCCACCTAACAGATCTATATTATGCTTCCTTCACCTTATATTGAACTCGATTTATACTCTATCTTGCTACCACCCGTTTTGATCTTCTTGCCACCTTTCAACAATTAAGTAACTCCCACACGGATTGCTTGCCTTTAGGCTTTAGTAAGGAACCTGGCTGCTTGCTGGCGACCGGGTCGGACGCTCGCGCTAGGCTTCACCATACAAATAAACCGTTCTGCCTGCGGGAGTCATCGTCCTGGGGCCTTACCTTTCTTCACAGAGCTCTTTGAGGGGAATAAATATAGGGATAACCTATAGAGAGGGTAAATTTGCTAATGAAAGGGTGGCGTTTTATCACGGCTGGCATAATTACAATAATGAAATCTGTTCTATTTTTATACAATATTATTTGATATTATGTACAATCGTGGGATAAGAGCCTAACGCGAAAAGCTCTCCACGCTTACATTTAGTGATGATTGGGGTTAACTCTTAGGTTACATAAATGGATATGGATATGGAACATAATAAACATAAGACAAGGTCCTGTAACGTTATAGGTGAATAAATCTCTTCATTCTTTAGTGGTTTCATTCGTTCAAATTGGGATCTATCTCTTTCGTTTAGATCTCTAAACAGATATCTAATTTGTTATTTCGGTAACTAACCAGGTGTATCTACGTGCACCATAACCCGATTCGTACCAGAGACTTCTAACTTTATTAGTTTATTTATATCCGGTAATTTTCATACTTAAAGGTGGCCGTAGGGTAGATCCAAGTTCCGTCGTGGAGAATGAAGTGTCTTTTGGTTAGCGAAAGCACCGCGCCCAAAGTACAAACACTGCTACAACAGTGGGTCTCCGGTGCAAGTAGCTAGGCTACCTACGCGTTCAACCCCGATGCGGCGACTTTGTAACTTCCTTTCAATACAAAAAGAAGTACTTAGATCTGGATATCTATCTCTATTATGATCAGTATCTGACTGACCACGAGCACCTGAATAACGAGCATCTATTTAGGATGGATAGCCCTAGCCCCTAGTAAGGAAGGTCAATAGCTAGTTACCTCCCCTACTTGGGTGAAGTAAGGCGAGGAATTGAGTGGACAATTTCCTATCCCACTCGAGTTGTTTAATTATTGCAGTATCCATGTTTGCTATTCAAGCTAGCTAGCCAGCAGCAAGCCCTCCATAAAGTGATTCTCCAGTTCGCAAGAAGAGCTCGACGGTTCTCAATCGAGAGATAAGTCAGTAAAGTATTAATTGATAATATATCAGGCAGAGATCATATATTAGGCGGGATCTATTATTAGATCTCCTCACTTGGGCAGTTAGCAATCGAAAAGATATCAAGTGGATCTGCTATTTTAGTCTCCTTCCTACGCTGCTCCCCCTTATAGTGGGGGGAAAACCCGTAACATAAGCCAGCGAAGCGTCCCGTATTCTGTGTGTGCCAGCAGTGTTGGCAATGGTAATGCTTAAGATTTAAGCTTTCAGTGTGTCACTAACGATGGGGAATATTTTAATGAGGAGACTGTTTCACAATGACCCGTAGGTCCGAATTATTGTACCTCGCATTCGGGGAGCAATGGTGGTCTTTTCGTGAGGTGCCAAGTTCGAGGAGGTCAGGTTAGTCGCCGAAGCCTAAAAGTTCATTGTCTCCTGGTCGCAAGAGATCAATAAGCAGATAGGTTCAGGAAGGGTCACTGTGGAAGGGGTGGGGTCCTTCTATAATGTATGGTGCTGGCTAAATCCTAATCATAAGGTGGAAACTTTTGCATGGGAAAACTAAAGCTCTTCCGGGCCTTCCTTCTCTAAAGGATCTTGCTACCTGAGCTGCACTGGAACTGGTATAATTTCACGCGGAACGCGAAGCTTCTGTCACGTTCGCCCGGCCGAGCCGGGGGTTTTTTCCGAACCAGAGAAAACTGATGACTGAGATGATCCGACTTGTTAAATCTTACCTTTTTTATTTGAAAAAACTTGAAGTCCTAGGATAGGCTAAACCAGGAGACTTACCAACCAGAGATAGGGCATTACAATGATTTGTGACCCATTCTATAGCAAGGTATGCCTCAACCAGCTTTATTTGTGCAGATTTTGTTTAGCGAGCCAAGACCGGGGGTTATTAAACTCTTTCACTTTACCTGAAGACTGTAGATTTTAGAGGAGCATTTCTTACAGCCCTCCTTCCTAGAGCTCGGGAATAAAAATACTACAAACCAACATCAGAAGATACATTTTAGATGCAACAACGGAGCAACAACACCACTTCTAGTATAGTCTCGATTTGAGCAATCCGAGCAGACATAATACAGGAGACAAGCCCCCCTAGGTTAAAGCTACCCGGCTGGCCTTTCCTAAAGTAATGGGAATTATCGTGGGACCTATAAGTAAGTGGATCGGCCTGAACAATGAAAAATTAAGCCTGTATAACCAATCTTTTTTCCAAGTTAAACACGTGCAGCCAGCAAAAAGTTATGTTTCTAAAGAGTCTAAAAAAGAAGTTTAAAAAAACCTGGCCCGCCTGAAATGCTGCCGTATAAGAATATAAAGTAAGAAAGGGTCGTAAAAATAACATATTAATATATAAATAAGACCGTGCGATATAAACCGGTGAGGCTTCGTAATAAGTAAAATGCAATAGGAATAAGTCTAGTAAAGAAGATCCCTGAATCCACTGGGGTATGTAAGGGTAAGAAGGGTATGGTAAGTGCTCCCTGAACATGGCTGGGTTCCAAACTTTAAGGATAGACACCAAGGAAAGTTTATGGAAGCAAGCAGTAAACTTTGTTGCACAGTATGGATATGTACATATTATCTGAAAATATAGTATTTATTGCTTGCCTTTATAGTAGGACTGCAGGGGGTAAGCTTGTAAGTAGGCTTGCTTGTACCCACCATCTAAGGACGGATGCATGGAAGGAGGATACGTTCGTTGCCGGAGTTGCTCAAAAAAAAAAGTGCCAGCCTAGGGAACACTATTCTTTTAGAGATAGATCGACCGGCTTCGTTCTAGTACCTTTCTATCCTATCGGATTGAGGCCGGCATTCCATTCAGTAAAGAGGGTTGTCCTTCCTCTCCCTAAAGGGAGAGCAGCAAGTGCCTAAAGGCGATGGCGACCCTATAGTGCGTGAAAGGTTTAAGCTATTGCCAGCCAGTAGATGCAATGCAACTCAGACTCCTGATCTTGGGAGGAAGTGTGCTCAATTTGTATTATAATAGGGGGGGGGGTATCGTGCGCCTAAGCCTCTTCTGCTGCTGTTACCTTCCTTATTGGGTTTAATAATATTCACTGCAAAAAATTGAGTTGGCTAAATAAAATTGAGAGTTCATGACCGCAGAGGCAGCATAGAATTTATTTTATGAACTTCCAAACACAAATATTTTTTTACATATGTGTTTGGCGAAGGCTTTTCAAATTGACTGGACCCAATCAACCTGGGTTTATTCATATAGGAATTTTAATAATAAACTTATATATAGGAATAACCCTTTTGATTATGCTTTATTTGGAACTCGTACTTTTTAGGTCGGGCCAGTTACATAAATAATTATATTAATAACTTGCTTGGCCAAGGCTATTTGGGTTGAGCAAAAATTTACTGTAATTAGGATTTGGGGATTGCCCAGACCAGTCCTACAATATAATACTAACTGTTCGTTTATTGGATTAAGGCGCCCAACAGGCAAAAGGTTCTGATAATGAGGAGATTCCTGTAGGGAATGCCCCATAGAAAAAATGTAGGTTTTGAACCCATCTGTAAAATCATATGACTTGGACCTCCAAGCAATCAAGGAAAAAGCGTAATTACGTATATAATTAATTATCTCTTTCTTTGTATACAATAATATTAAATATTGAAAATAAATTACTTTTTATCCTTTATCCTCCCTGTCTATCTCCTTCCTTTCCATCCAATTGGGACTATCCTTGCCCAGACCAGATAAAACTGGATCAAACAATATGGATAATCTGCCTAGCCATTTACTAATAAAAAGGACCTAGCGTAATTACATATATAAAGAATGACATGAATCTCGTTACAATTCCCGTCGAAGTGAAAGGAATAGCCTGTTAGCCGGCACGAAAAAAGGTGTAGTTCGGTTGGCGCATCTGTTTAGAAGGCAGAACCAGGTTCGAATCCTGGCACCTCGATGCGAAACTATATTTCATTTTGACATGCTCCACTCAGTCCACCCAAGTAAAACCACCCAAGTAAAAACAGAAATTGGCCGTTATCACCTAATCTTACTTGGAGAATTTGTCACCGCCGGTATTTCTCCGATCTAAGGGCGGTCAGGGGAAGAATTAGCAAGTATTGGCTGAATAACATATACGATATGTTTCTGTGTGCCATTATGAAAAAAGGTCTAAATCCTTTTGGTGAACCCCCTTATTTTGAGCTCGAGGGGGGGTTGATTAGAGATGCTAGGGCAGACTACTATGAAACCCTTCAGCGCTACTATGGCGCCGGAGTGGGCAACCATGAGGAAGATCCGGAGTACAGCGATGTCCATTTGGTTTTTTCGCGCATATATTATTGCCTCCACTCCTTACAGGAGCTCCTATGGGGAGTAGAGGAATACGGGGGGACCAATTCCCTTGAGACAGACGAGAATCCATCAGCTAATTCTGGCCAGTGGATCTGTTTAGAAAAAGGGGGACCGCCCTCATGCATGCGAATCCGTCAATATGAATAGTATGCCGCTATGATGTCCACTCGCGGTCCGTCCTTACTTTCCGGGACACATTCATACTTATCCGCTTCTAGTTGGGTTGAAGATAAAGCATTGGCTCATAGTTCCCCACCTCTCTATCCTGCCTATCCGTAGGGTAGGGTTGGCTGATACTAGTGAAATTGGAGCTCCAAAGCATAAGTCGGGCAATTTGATAAGCCTGCAGACTTTGTCTAATAACTAGTCAATTCAAAGCGGAGCTCGGATCGGAGATATCAAACAATGCAGCAGATAGATAAGCCCAGTCAATGATAGAATTCTATATAAGATAGATCCGCTTCTGCTTAGAGTTATGGTTTCCAAGCTGGCTCATACAAATCATTCTTTTAGGCCCAGAAGCGAAGGGGATGCGGTGCGGGTACAGCCAATTCTGAATTGCAATTCTAGGACTCAACTAAGCTGTACTCGACTAATTGAGAAAAAAGTATACCGCCGCTTGCTTCTACCGATTATTAAAGCTAATCAATCTAATTTGAATCTGATCTCACTTATAGCTAATCCATTTCTAGTTCATCAATCTCAGTAGCTAATATATCTCACTCAGTAGCAGGAGGAAAAAAATGCCTATCGGCTATGGGTACTGGGCCATCTATGCTAGCTACAATTCCTGGTAAAGATGAGCCACCCCATCGATCGAAATAACTAGTTTCTGCGGGTCAAAGCATATGTCTCTTCGTTTGGTCTAGTAAGCTTATCTGCGTCAAAGTGAATTATAGCTGCTCCTCGTTCAATTCTTCATGGTGGGGATAAATCTCCCAATTATCTAGATAGAAAAGGGCCGGCTTCATCAATAAGCTCTTTTATGCCTCAACTTGGTTATATGCCCCGGCATCAATTGCGGGATGCTAGGACTATATTGATCCCCATTCTTAAGTAATAATCCCTGCTGTACCAATAGAGGTGGGATAGGTTGATGTGTGGGCAGATAAGATTGCGGAACCAACTGAGATATCTGAACGAGCAGAACTATAGTTACCATTATAGAATTAATTTATTGCTCGGGTGGACCAGAATAATTTCATTCTGCTAGGTTTGATTCGACTATTGCTAGTTATACTTATCCCGCTTCAGTGGTTGCTTCTCCTCCTGGTTTACCCGCATGATCTATAGCATAGCTTCGATTCTAGTTTGATCCCGCTGCAAAGGCAGATACAGCTTTTGTTGGCTCTATAATGACAGCTTTTTAAGATCCCGAGAGGTCCTCGAATTCTCAAATTTTTGAATCAAAACTCCACAGCTAGTACAGTTGAAGCAAATAATGGATTTGTAGAACCGGGTGGACTTGGGGTTTCTGATGTATCCCCAGCAGCTAGGATTGATTCAACAGCTGCCCTCTTATAAATTATTAATTAATTAATTAAAAGGGATCGATCCGTTCTTCGAGGTGATTATGGAGGCACTTCCTTATATATATAATTTGATGCTTTAACTTTTCAATCTGATCTTTCTGGTCTAGCTTTTCCTTATGCCTCCGCTAAAGCAAGTGTTTCAAACTCGAATCAATTAAATATTGAGGCGGCCGGTAGGATTTATTGGATTTCTAGAACCAACAAATGAAAACCCTTTTTAGAGTAGTAAGTGGGGTTCCGTAGCTTCGATTCATTCTATTGCTTCCTAATCAACTGGGGTTATTTTCATTATTATTTCATTGGGGCTGTTTTATTAAGGCAATTAGAAGATTTGTTATTTACATTGAAGCAGCTATAAATGGGTACAATGGCCCAGCCTTATCATTATTAATTAATGAGTTAATAAAGGGCAGACGGAATAGCATTAACTGGATCTGGATTTTAACTTCCAAGGGCGACGGGGGACCTCGAATTCTAAGAAGATACTTCGGTTAGCCTAGTGCCTGCTTCAATTCAATAATTCGATGCTGGAGCTAAGGAATAAGAGTATCTCTATTATTCATACCCGGGTGGATCCGTAAAAACATATAGATCTGAGGGTGGACCAACTTGCACTGATAAAGATGTAGGGGTAGGGTGGTAAATCCTGATCAGAGCAAATCATAGTTGGGTAGGCAGATCATTAAGGAAGAGCCGTTTTTAAAAAGGCTTTATTTACAGCAAATAAATACTAAAAAGCAAAGGACCGGAGAGAGAATACTAAAAGTAAAAAGCTTTCATTAAATACCTTGCTCTCCTAATGTAAAGCAAGCCTTTCCTTGCCCTCCCTTTGGTCAAGCAAGCCTTTCCTTCTTTTCACCCAATTTAGAACCCAATGGATGAGGTGCTCGACCCCATGGTTAGAGCCTCTAAATCGCCGGATAGACCCCCAGAGGTGGCACACATTACCTGGTGATCATCAGACATGCATTTGAACAATATTAAAAGCCATTTTATATTATGTAAGAGGTGCCTGGGGTGGCAGCCCAAGGAATAAATAGCCTGTAGCGACCTTCCCATGGCCTGTAGTTAATAATAATGGCGGAATAGTTTGATTCTTACCCTTACAATATGAGGCAGAATAATCGGGCGGGGCCTCAAGAAAGTATTACTGGACAAAGGAGGCTCCCTCGCTGGTAGATACTGTATGGACCTAATTCATGGCCTGGCAGATATTCTCGCAAACAACTGTGATAGATATTATAATATATATTTCTTATAATTAGAGGTAGCATTACACGTGAAGAGCAGTCTCGGTACGTTATTATATTGGACGTGAAGAGCAGTAGACCCGTCCGTACCCGCCTTAACCGTAAGAAGGCAAGGGCAAAAGAAAGATTTCTCGCTAAGCCCGAACGAGAGCAAGCAAATTAAGGCCTATACTTATCCGCGGAGGAGAGCATCAATCATCCGTAGCCTGCATTATTATTATCCTGCATTAATTTCATTCTGTCTGGTTATTTCATTCTTTTATTTCTGATTGGTTGGTTTTATTTATTTATCGGTCTGACTGGTTTTTATAATCCGATCCTTATTTTGTCTTTTCATTGGTCCAGATTATTTAGTTCCCATTGGTTCATTGGTTGCCCCATACCATCTTATTGGGGGTGCTCCACTCCATTGGGTTGGCCCATACCGCTTGAACCTTCGAGCTTGGCTTCCCATATACCCAACAAATACCAAACATATACCATTTGTTGATTGAACCTTTGAGCTGCCTTATTCGGGTAACACTGGGACTCCAATCCAAAATTGTTACACTCTTTGACTCCTCAAAACAATGCGACTCCAAATTTGTTGCACTCTTTAACTCCGAATTGGTCCCTTTGTTCACCTTCGAGCTGGGCTTATTTGGGTTAACGAATGGCTAGATATATTGGCTAGCTTGGCTAGACATCTTGGCACATTGTTCCCCATTACACTATGGGTTGCTTAGTTTGGTCAAAGAAGTAGGCATCGAGGTTGAAGTTGGCATCAGGGGCAACAAAAAGAGGCATCCAGCTGGTGGTAATCTCAAGGTTGTCGAAGTAGGCAGAAAAGGTGCAAGAAGTGAAGGATGTAGGCGTCCAGCTGCATCGAAGTTAAACAGGTGGCTGCATTGAAGTAAAACAGGTGGTACTTCGCCAAGCAACCAAGGAAGTAACTCGTCAAGTCGGGGTTCATCGAAGTACAACTGCTACTTCTCCAATCTTTAGCAGCAGTTACTCCAACCCAACTCCAACACAACTAACACCACACCAAGGATGGATGGAATGGCGCATACCAACCAGTCCATTTTGATTTGAGCTTGTTATTTATATGTTATTGTAACTTATTTTTGAAGTTACCCCTACTCCTAACAAATAATTTTGAAAAGTAGGTGCATAGGGTATACCACTTACTGGGCAACAGGGGTGGAGATCTTCCATGGCGCACCCTTGAACTAGGCCCTTTAACTAGGGAGTGCGAAGGGAAAGCCCTCCTCTCAGCCAAACTACGGGTCTACGCTTCCTTTTTATGTCAGCTCGCCCTCGTCTGGCCTACCAGAGGTTTTTCCTTCTTCTCCCGTAGTCCTGGGTGCCTTGATATTAAGCCAACAGAATACAACTTCCTTCTTTAAAGCAGATCTTACTCCAACTGATGGATCTTCCTTTTTACTTGTTAACACTATTACTCCAACAGATAACAGATACTTACAACAGGTATATCCTCTTCCTTCATACAAGCGGAGCTTACTCCAATAGCTGTTTAGTTATATCCGCAACTGCCTAAATATTTACTTCTTTTTTTTTTCAGGGCGAAGCCCGATCCCGATAAAAACTCCTTCCTCTGAGCAACTGCTATATTATGCTTTTCAAAACTATAGATAATTTACATATTAAGGAACTCTACCCTAACTAGAATCCATTTTCACTATTTAGGAACTCCCCTATAGATGATTATTTTAACTAACTAACTATAGATTTATTATTAATTTCTTATTTTCACTATGATATTATTATTTTAACAACTCCGCCCTACAACTCTGCCCTAAAGTCGCTCCTCCTTTGTTATAAGGTAAAAGCCCTGGTACTCCAGTCTGGTACACCGTCAGCATAGTTATTCATTACAACTGCCCTACCTAGTTATATTATGTCATATGCGCAACTGCCTTAAGGTATTTTTTGCGTAGAGGAGAGCAACTGCCTAGTTATTCTCTCTATTTACTGCTTTGTTCTCAGGGTTTCACCCCGTTATGAACTACTCTTCCCTAATAACTACTATAATCCGAAGAACTGGGATGTCTACAATACTTACCCGCTCTATCACCCTCTAATTTCCATTATATACATATATATATATATGAATAACCAGGATTTCTATTTTATCGCCGGTAGGATATAATGGCCCAGCAGAACGATTAGAGCAATAGTGCTTTTATGTTACTAGCGGAAGGAAGCAATGAGCAATAGCGAAAAGCAGGTACAACGTTCAGAGCTTTTATTTACTACAACTTCCCGTTCAGAGCTATAGCCCTATAAACCTAATTACCAGACCAGACCAGGCCAGGCGGGATGTATCTAATACTTTACCAAAGGAGGTATGGTTACAAAACATAAATCCTATTTATAACTCCTTCCTTTATAAACAGACCAATCCTAATAACTGGAATGTCTATTTACTCTAGGAGGTATTTATGAGGAGGTAATGGCAGAGCCTTCCTATCTTTCACTTTTTTTGAATCCTATAAACTGTAGGACTATAACCGTTATTTACTGATTGAAGCCAAAGGTGTCAGGTTGTCAGGTTAGGGGTGTTCGCAAAGGCTCAGACAAAGAATGTTATTACCGTAACCCTCCTAATAACCAGACCGGTATTTATATCACTTATATCGCTAGAACTAACCAAACAGGGATTAATATCATTAGAAGAAACCGTAGGAGGTAATCGCAGATCCATCCCTCTACCCTATTTCTAACTCCTTACCTAATAAATGGGATATTTTTATCACTAGAACTATAACAGCTTTCAATTTATATCACTCGAACCCGAAGACCCGAATAAACAAACCGGCCCGGCCCTCCTAGCTTTTCTCTTTGGGGTTGTTCCCGTCCATCTTATTTTGTTTTTTCTCATTGGGTACATTGGTTGGCCCATACCCAGTTGTTGCTTTGTTAACCTTCGAGCTGGCTTATTATTGGGAGAACACACTAGGGAACTCCTTATCTGGGACTACTCATTGGTTGCTTTGTTAACCACCCCCTCGAGTCGAGGCTGCCTTATTGGAATAACTCCTTATTGGAATAACTCTTCGATCCTCTGCGCACATTGGCACATTGGCTCTATTGGCTCTATTGGCTTTACTTTTGTCCCCACCCCTCGAGGATTTTGTCCCCCTTGAGGAGCTGGTTTATTAAAACACTGACGAACCTATAAGCACTCGCAACTGACCTCGAACTAATCGACCTATCCACCTATAAAAGTTGCCCACCTAGAATAAACAGGGGCTGTCACCTCAACGCCACAGTTTACATAAAGCAAGCAAGCCTAGGAAGTGCCACCTGCTGCAGTTCTCTCATCACACAGTTCCCAATTCAACTCTGTTCTTTCATCAACCAGCCCAAATGATCTCAGGTACTTACTGCTCACGGTTGGTTCTATAATTACCCTGGGCTCTTATCACCCAGTTGATAATCATGCTGCTTTTATCCGGCTTATTGCGCGGCTTATTGCGATAAACCACTCCTTTTACCACTAATTACCTTATTGCGCTCACTCATTGGGTTATGGGTTATTGGTATAACTTATTAGCTAGTGGGTAACTCTCTGGTTAACTTATCAGCTCATTGGGTTAACTCTTTGAGACTCATTTGTTGCTTTGGTCCCACCCCGGAACCACTCTTTGCTTCTCTCTTTGCAGAGCCTTTTGCCTTCTTTTACTCCCCTCTTTCTCCCCTATCAAGCTGGAAGGAAGGGTGGAGAGTAAAAGGTTTGTTGCCTCACGCTAGGCTTACTCTCACTGTATCATCTCTTCCTCTGTTTCTACTGGGCTTCTGTTTATACCGGGGACCATCACTTCACATGAATCAAGAGGTGCTACATCACATTCTACTTCATCAACATAAAGAATATACCCTTGCTTCTTTATGCCTAAGCTACTGCTTCTTAAGCTGCTATAGGTAGTTCTGGGTCAACCTCTGCTATAGTTGCTTTTACTGCTTCTGCTATCGATCTAACAGAAGGTATGCTTCTTTATTTATACTTGCTATGCTGCTTGATCTATCTCTAACTGCTTGTGCTATATACTATGCTGCGTATGGATATGCGCCTAGATCTGGATCTTCTACTGGTTAAACCAGATAAACCCCGGGGTATGGAACTACTTCAGCGACTGGATCAAGGTAAGCAACTGATTCTGGTTATGCACCTGGAACTAGCTTATGCTACTTAAACTACTGGTGCTTCAACTTCCGCATCAGGATCTCGATATGGTGGAACATCTGTATATGCTACTGGTTCTGGAACTACTGATGGATAAGCAACTGTCTCTGCTAGATATGCTGTTGTCTTTGCTATGTGTACTGATCTTTAGGCTATGGGTATGGCACTGCATCTCGATCTGTAGTAAGGGATGTACAAGCAAGCTGGTCTTTATTGCACTCATATCATGTTTACTAGTATTGTTATGATAAGCATGATTACTACTATCTCCGTTGGTTAGATATGGATATAACTATTACCATTAAAATGAAGTATCGTATTAACATAAGCTCATGGCAACCACTCCATTAAGCTCTACTCTTTTTATGTCATCTCAATTATTTATAGGGATATGCTATAAGAGTAATTATTAGAGTAAGTGTTTTTACTGTGATTAAGCCTCATCATTACTGTTATCATATTAGTATAATTAAAGCTATAGACTAGTATTAACTATAAACTTATCTTAGAAGCTGGTTATACGTGATCTGTAAAACACATGGTAGTAGATCATGTTGACATAATGAACAAGGTAAGATCATGAAAAGGGTAACTAGTAATCACTGTAAGCTATAGAGTAACATATGGTATACAATTGATTAGGTTCATATAGTAACACCATAACAAGTGGTATCATAGACCTTTAATTGTATGTGTTAGTTTATACCAATATTGGATATGAGCTTATAGTAACATAACAAGCTTCATAGAATCACTTATGTTTACAGATCAATGGGAATGAATCACCTTATCATATTAGCTATGTTGAAATCACTCAGATGAGACGTGTTCAGTGTTTACAGTAGCTTTACCATAATGAAAACCATATGAATTACACTAATTACGTAAACTAAGGATCATTGGATCCTTTGTATCAATATGAGCTATAAGGTATTGGGATAGTTTAGGCAAATAGCTATAACAATCATAGAAGTAAGCTGCTAACTATTCTCTGTACTAAGCTTTGAGTTATCTCTACATGATATCATTGTTAATTACGTAATATGCTATGATTACTCTTACCATCAATCCGTACTATAAAACGTATAAGCTTAAGTAAAGCCATAAAAAGTATCGATATAAGGATCATGTTTAAGCAAATCACTAGTAACCAGTAATCCAATATAATGAAAGCTTTTAACTAGAATATATTATGTGGTTTCTATAAGTATAGCTAAACCATGCTTCTTGTTTCTACTATAAACACTATTCACATTACCATGGCTATTATAGTAATGAGGATTCCCTGTATGCACTCAACATAAGTATAACAATAAGAAATACGTGTTCGTACTCTGAATAAGGTATTTAATAGAGTTGCTTAGATAGAATGAGTAATGTTACATGACTCACTACATGTTGGAACCTTATGAATATTGGGATCACTATGTTCACGTAATGAATGTAATGACTGTTATTACACCAATACAAGTCCAAGCTATAACTCGTATATACTTGGTTACTTCATTATCCTTATTTAAGACCATATAAATACTAGTTACATTAGTGATACAAGTAAATCCATATGTATAGAGTATGATCATTGGGACCAGTATTTGCATATATTCAGAACACTATGACTAGATATATGTAAGGTAACCCATAGCATTATCCGTAATGAGTACGATATGTAACCCGTTTTTTATAGGTAAAGCTCAGCATAACTTATGGAAAGTGTTATATTACAATTACACATGAACCAATAGCTATGATGTTATGTATAAAAAATACAACAGTACTGGAATAAAACACCTAATTCATATAAAACCCTATTCAATGGAAGTAAGAAGAGATAAGCTAATCTGTAACTACAAGTATGCTCGTAATAAAAGCTAACTGTAACTAATTGCTTCTCCATATAAAACAGGTTATGAAATCATAAGGAGTAAAGCATGAACATAGAACTGTACTATATTAGGGATAAAGCTTATAACCACAGCCTTTCCTAAAGACAAAGCGAGGCGATCTTCTTCAGTGGATAAGCGTATGTAAGCATTATCATAGATCCCGTTGAGGTAGGAACCTTTCTGTGTACCGTACTGTTAAGTGTGCCGGTCCCGTAGGTTCTTTTTTATCGTGTATGCTGTGATATAGCGGATTCTCTCTTTTTAATCTGGTGGAAACTCAAAGCGAACATATTGCCTGCTCCGTCGAGAGACGTTCCTCGCTGCCTTATATTCCATTCAATCGATGTAACCAAACCTACTCTCCACATTGTACCATATACGCTTTGTTTCAATATACAAAGCAAGTCTTGTATCCAACCTTATCTCTAACAACTTTAACAAAAGATCTCTCTACGGGACAAAAGATATCGAAGTATCCCGGATGGCACCACTACAAACTCATAGTGTTCATACCTGGTTCTGAAGGTTGTTTAACAAATGTCTTCATCCTCTATCCTCACTTGATGGTAGCCTAACCTTAAGATTGTATTTGAAAAGATCTTTACTTCCCCCAGACGATCAAATAACTCATAAAGGTAAAGGGTATTTCTTTTTTATAGTTACTTTATTTATCTACCTGTAATCAATACATAACCTCAAGGTTCCATCTTTCTTCTTTACAAATAGTATTAGTGCTCCCCAAGGAGACACATTAGGGTGCATATACCCATTATTTAGCAATTATTCCAATTGCATTTGGAGCTATTTATACTCTGGTGTACTCATTTTATATGGATTCTTGGATACTAGCACAAATCTAGGCACAAGATGAATGGATAAATTAATGTCTCTGTTTGGGGGAAGTTTACAAACTTCCTATGAAAACACATCTGCAAATTCTTGTAACACTGGAAAATCTACAAGACTTGGACCTTTATCCTTTGCTGGCTCTACAACATAAGCTGCATACAATTTACACCCTTCTCTCAATAACTTCTTCATCAATAACTTCTTCAATTGTAATGCAATGATCTACCTTATATATATATAAATCTTGGAATACCTTTCACTATTCTTTTCCTTCCTCATATACACAAATGAAGGTCTTGTTGTGACAATATATAACAACATGGTGTAAATATAACCAATCCATCCCAATGAGAACATCACAGGAACCTATTTATAGGAATTTTCAGATCTGCATTAATCTGTCGCCAATCATTTGTTTCCTTTAATGTTAGCCGCAAAATTATCAGGCGAGTCACAGAAAATTAAGAGGATTCACTCCCAACAACCACCTTTATTAATGCATAATCGAGAGTCCATTGAGTTACTAGTTCCGCAGAGAGTTCAAGGTTGTCCCATCGCAGAAACGGACCATTGTATCTGTCTTCGACACATGATTGGTTACCCATCGGCTTAAGTGCTGCATTGATTGCCCCCATATTACTTTACACGAATGCAGCAGAAATTGTTCAGAGCGTTCAAGCTCCGTATGCCCTCTATATAAAGGAACGCTAAGGTCCAAAAAGAAACCAGGCCTCTCTTAAGGCTCAAGCCCCATTTTGAAGACGATTTCAAAGACGATCTGGAAAACGATCTTTCTATATACCATTTATATACACGATAGTGTATTGTTGTTCAGTGCTGGCTTTGAATAGCGGCGTACATCTTTGTGGCCGCTGCAGAATTAATACTGTACAACATTATTAGTTACACTTACGCTTGCTTAACCCTACAAATAAGTGAGGTATAAAACTCCTACGCAAGTGACTGGGCTTATTCTCTTTTAAACGGACCTCGTGCTGCTCTTAGGCTGGTTATCCCAAGCCGGTTGGTGGACTGATAAGCTGTCAACCGTACTTCCTCGTGCTAGTTGTTGCAATAGTTGGAGCTGTTAGATAAATAATAAGGGTGGGCTATAAATAAAGTAAGGTCCTTAAATGCGAGGGGAGGGATTACATTAAAAGGAGACCGGTTGTATATGCCTTGGAGTTCCTTCTATTCAGGCTGGTGCAACTCATCTATTTAGGGAACACGCACGTGGCGAAGCCCTTTCTATTTAGGCAGGCTCATTTCATTAATTTGAAGTTAGGCTCTTTATATATGTAATAACGCTTTAAAGGCTCTTCAATTAAGGGAACATTTGACATTTTAAGGGCTTCCTATTAGGGGAAACGAGACCTTTTAAACACTACCTCTTAAGGGAAACCACCACCTTCACCCACTAAGGGAAACGAGGCCCTTGAAGGCCCTTATATTTATATAACCTGGACTCCTCTATTAAGGAAACGAGGCCTTTGAAACGCTACCTCCTTAGGTGAACGATACCCTTTTAAACGCTCACTCATAAAGGGAACTAGGCCATTTAAGCCCCTTTTCTATTAAGCAAGGCCCACCTATCATTTAGTAGGCTTTTATATTAAATAAAGCCCCTAGAATCCAAGGACCGCCTACCTTAGTGGGATTCTAGCCTTAAGCATATATAGTACGTTGAAGTCGATCTAGCAGCCCAGTGATGCATAGCCTGTAGAAGTAGAGTAAGCATCCCAGCTAGCGCCCTATATTATAATGTCAAGTTCCAGCATCAAAGCCATGAACAGATACAGAAGAACTGGGGATAGAAGCATAGGCGGTTTAAGTAGCACGCCCAGTCCACATTCCTGTTTCTAGCCCCATCAAGATATGTAGCAGCCTAGCTTTATATGTAGTTTAGAACACAAGCGTGATTGGGAACATGTTGCGAATAGACTGTTCCTACCCAACCATTGGAAGCTCACGCAAGCGATCGATCCAATCGAAAAGGCAATACACTCCATAAAAAGGGCAATAAGAATAGCCACATCCCCCTCCCCCAACAAGGGCGTAACTCCAGGCTAGACAAACTAAAAAGGTCCTGCTGAAAGGACCGATAGGCAAGGAACAGTTTACAAGAATCGGGGTGGCATTAATAACCGAAGGACAGGCAGCCGTATGATAGGAAGAGTTAGCCAGTGACATGATGGGAGGAGTGAGCAGATGAATTAATACCAAAGTGGCTTATCCGATGGGAGGTGCAAGGTAACAAGTAGGGAAATCAGCAATTGGTTAGGGCGTTATTTAGTAATAGTTTAAGGATATCGCTGTCGTGAACGGAGGCGGCTGCGCAGCCTTGAGCAATATATAATTAACGTGATATATCTTTCCTCTTACTGTATCCCCTACAGTTCCCTCTAGTTTGACGTGGTTCACTATTTCTCGGGTCTTCTTATTCCTTTTTGGTAAATTGTAGGCTTTGTGTCCAATTCTTCTGCATTCGAAACACTTGATTTCTGAGTAGAAAGGTCCTCTGTATTCTTTATTGGGCTCTGGTGGTAGTACTATATTAAAGTTCCATTGATCGTACTTTCATCTCCAAGTCTTCTGGTGATTTCTCCTCGGATTAAGTCGACCACTCAGTTCCTTTATTCGTTGGGGCTCTATTCCACATAGCCTTGTCCTCTGCATTACTTCTATCAGAGTATTCATAATTAAAGTACTGACCCTGTCCCTGATATGATCCCCAAGGCCTTTAATGAATCTCCCCACTTGAGACTCTTCGTTGCGTCCATGGGCATCTTTTTCTAATTCCACAAACTTGCGTTCATATTCCTCCTCTGTAATGCTGCCCTGCCTTAGTGAGTTATACTCATATTATTTCTTGTGGTAGTACATCTAACCTAAGTACTTGTCCTCAAAGTGCTTCTTGAACTAGTCCTAGACTAGATGTTACTCATCTACTTTCTCTTTATTCTTGAGGAACGTAGTCGCGAAGAACCATAGGGAAAGGTGGTCCCACCAAAGATGAAAATCATCCGTCAATTGGTAACTGGCGAACTTGGTCTTATCTAAGGGGGTTTAAGTAATATAGCATAATGTGCCTCTCAACGCTCACCAACCACGCCTCAGCATCATTTCCCCTTCTGACAAATTTGTTGAAAGTGGGAGCCTTATTCTTTCTCAATTTGTAACCCAATTTGTGGCATTTGAGGGGCTCCTCTTTACTGGGATTCTATTCTACCGATGGTCTATTTCCCCGATATTATTATTAGGATCCCAGGGATTCCAACATTCCCTTTATTTATCGGGGATAAGAAGATTACTCATCTACTAGGCTCCTTCATTTCTGAACTTATCGGGCCAGTTCTTCATGGCTATGGCGGTCACTGAGGGGGACATGACCCCGAATGGTTCCCTTACTCACACTCAGGGTTCGCGAACTGGAGGTATCTATGTTTAATTTCCTACTGAATTTCATAATGAAAGTTTCTATCAGTTGCCAATATTGAAAGTGTTTAGGTTGTTTCCATGATCCTTAAGTAATATTTATGTCATAGGTATGTGTTATATGTCTACCACTAAAATTTGGTTTAAGGTTTTAGCAGAATGGGGTTTGAAACGAGGTCTACAAAATTGCATTAGATGGGTTTCGAAAGTAGGAGTTTCTAGGCTATTTATATCTTAAATTAGTTTGAAACGAGGTCTACATTCGTTGATATTTCCTCTCGATGGAGCCCAATCTGATTGGAAAAGGAGGGCGAGAGAAGGTAGGCGTGGTAGGTCGAAGGGACTAGGCGTGGTGGAACTAGGCGTGGTATGGTGGTACCTTGCCTTTAACCCTTACGAAGGTCTGAACGGACGGAGACGGAGACGGGCTTTATTCCCTTTGCGTGGTGGGTCTTGTCACCTTACCGATGGTCTTGTCCATCAAGGTCAAAGAATCTATCCTTCCCTGCCTTGAACCCTTACCTCCTACGAGGGTCTGAACGCAAGGTATGAACTATCACCCTTACGAAGGTCTGAACGCAAGGTATGAACTATCACCCTTATGAAGGTCTGAACTCGAAGGTCTGATAACCGCTTTATTTCAATCTAGAGATAGAATAAGGAGAAAAGTAAATACGTTCAAGATGAGTTAGCGAGGTTACCATTAAGACTGATAGCTCTTGATGTTCCACCACTACTTTAGCCCACTCATTTAAGGTAGTAAGGTAAGCGCCTACTTTCTTTCGTTATAGCCTATTTCTTTTAGATAACCCCCAAAATTGTTAAATTCAGTAACGAAACCTCTTATTAATGTTTACGCTCTCCTTCGTAACGCCGTCTCCCTAGAATAGCTCTATCACAGCCTCGTCACCTTAGAAGATGATCGGAGTTATCCTCCACATGAAATTCCCCTATATAGTTGCTTCTTTTTGCCCCACACTCAAAGCAGTTCTTAGAGTTATCTCTCCAAGCATATCCCCTCCATAACTGCTATATAACTGTCCGTCCCAATTGAATAGCACAAATACGGGGCTTTACTCTTCCCCTAGAGAAATTCCCCTTCAATCCCTAAACCAAAAGGCAGGAGTTCCGGTTATTTCCTTTGGTTATTTCCTTTCTTTAAAAGCGCCAGTGAGTCTTAGGGTTGCCTAAGTTATAGTCATTTTATTACGTCCCAAATTAACATTATGCGGGTTTTTTTCTGTGACCAAATTGATCACTTCATACTGCATGGATGAACTTTTTATTTGGCAGTTAGTGACCTTCTTAAGCTTATCTTTAAGATCGAAGTATTTCTCCAATCTGGCTATGTATTTAGGGATTGTGTTCCACATGCCAGGCTCATGGTCTGATGCTTTACCTTGGATAACTTTTTCATGCTGCTCATCATCAATCACCGAATCTTTTAAAGTATCTTCGCTGGTTAAGAATTGAAGTATTTTAGCGTCATTGTAAAAGACTTTCCAATTGGTTATGTTATCCAGTATTGAAGGCCTTAAAATGAATTCAATATAAAAATTATTAGTAACTAAATTTGAAATAGGGAGTAACCTAGAAGCTACATTGGCTAGCATGTAAGCATCAATATTTTGTTTACGAGATATAGAACTTATATGGAAATAAAGGGAAATTGTGTATAAAATCCCATACCTATTTCTGGTACAATTTTAGGTGATTTGATAATACAAAAGATGCGTCGTTTATAGAGGTCTAAGTGGAGGGATAAATCCCCCCACCAATATGCGTATTTCTCTGTGGGCGTTAAAACTTTAAGAGTAGGATAAGGAAGGGGGAAATAGCTCAGTTGGTTATAGTGCTGGTCTGTCACGCCAGAAGTCGCGGGTTCGAACCCCGTTTTCCCCGATTGTGCCAAGTTCCATAAGTCAAAGTAGCAAGATGTTCAGATCCTGCTTTTTTTTATCCCATAGCTGCTATGTCTGATCTGAAACTCCCTTTTCCTTTTCCCCGAAGCATTTGTTAAGCCAAGGGAACGCAAGAAGGGTTCAGGAGGCCAAGAATTACTATCAGAACAATGAAATGGATTTTCTCTTCACTTCAAATATACACTTTCAGGTAGTTTCCCTATGATTGCCAGGTGGTGATCCACTCAATGACAGGAGGTTTTGATTCACTCAATCCAGGTAGGTTTATATGTCAGGACTCCATGCTGGTACTAGATACAAGAGTTGATCCCAGGTGTGTCGATGCACTCGATACAGGTGTTCATTATGCACTCGATGACTGGTGGTGATTCACTAGATGCCGAGAAAGAGGCAATCCAAGAGGCGATCACTCGATTACAGGTGTTCATTCACTCGATGCAGTTGATACAGCTACTCAATACAAGAGACGATACAGATTTCAATCACTTGATGCCAGGTATCTTTCCAGTAAATCCAGGTAGGTAGCTAGGTAGGTAGCTAGGTGTCGATGCCGGGACTCGATACAAGAGTAGATACTGGTGTTGATACACTCGATACAGGTGTCGATGCACTCGATCCAGCTACTCGATATACTAGATGCCGGTACTCGATCCAGGAGTCAATGCAGGCGAGATCCCAGGTGGCGATGCTGGTAGTAGATCCAGGAGTATTCGTCGATGCCGCTATTCATGATGCTACTCGATATGCTACTCGATGCTGTCGATGCCAAGAGTCAATCCCAAGAGTTAACGCACCCGATGCCAACCAGTCAGTGACGAGAAACAGATTTACCCATAGCACATAACTGAGGAACCTTCAACACAAGACCCGAGAAACTATGCCTAGCAATGGAGGCAAATAAAAAAAAATTGATTGCTTGTACTTGCCAACCCAGCGAAACTAGAGAAGCCAGGGTAGTCTTCAAGAGGGGTGGTCCCACGGACGGACAAAGCCCGCAGTACTTGATGTCTTAAGATCCTTGCCGATGGACACTCATTCCCAATCATTCACAACTGGTTATTCCCAGTCAGCCAATAGTTGATCATACCCCCATTGCCCATCATACCCAATTGCCCTCACCACATGTAACATCCACCCTACACGAGACGGGACGGTACGGGACCGAGTGAGGCACTGCTAGAGGATTCATTGCCGAGAGCCCATAGCCCATTAGTTGTAGCCAACCAGTAATAGCTGGTCTCATTTACAGGAGGTCGCCTTAAGGAGGCGGTCGTTGCCATAGGTTTAGCCAATAGACGCTAGTAATTGCTTGAAGCTCATTGCCGAGAGAAGGAAAAATTATGAGGAAGGCCCCACATCACTAGCCGACAGGAGATATGTTCCCCGAGAGGATAAGGCCCCATATATAATACCCGAGTAACCTTCATTGCATACCCAAAAGAAGGTAGGTCCCCATAGTTGCTTCATACCCCTAAGAGGCAGAAAATGTCCCCCATGTTCACAGCAGACCTTAGTACATATGCCCCATGTTCACAATTTACACTCATAGCCAGGAGGGCATTGCCAAGAGTCATTGCCAATGATAGACGGTAGTATTTGACAGGAGGTCAGAGCCTGCTGTGGTCGACATCGACAGTCTCATTGACAGGAGGTTAGAATTCCCCATAGTAGCTCATATCCCCCAGCCCTCGAACCTATACCTCGAACCTCTATCTTTAACTCACTTAACAATACAGAACAGGAGTAGTCCTACCTCCACGGCGGGATGGATTTATGGAGGATGCGTTACTTACGATGCACTTATCGAGGATCATGCAACAGACAGACACAGTGTGCTTGTCAGGGAAGGGAAAGGAAGGGAGGTTGAGACATCACTAAAGACATACAGGGAGGGAAGGAAAAGAGGGTGTTAGGCTTACCCACAGAGTTTTTGATTTAGGGCCTACCAGGTTCGGTCGGGGCAGGCACTATGTTTGGCTGGACCAGATATTTGAAAACCTTCCCCTCGTACCTCAGGAAAGTCCCGCCGAGGTGCAAGTTAATCAATCACTATAAAGCATTCACCTTCCTTCCAATACTGGCACTACCGGAGACTAGCACTCACAATGCGTCTTTCTGTCTGTCGATTATTCTATCCTCGACAGGTGCATAGTAAGTAATGCATCACATTGTTTCGAACCATTAACCCCCCCATCTCCTGTGATCAACTACCGGCAAAAACACCATAATCGAGTAGCGATATCGAGTGGCTCGACTCTTGGCAGCAGAAACACCTGACATTGAGTAGCAGCATTGAGTAGCAGCATTGAGTAGCATCCTTGAGTAGCATCATTGACTGCATCATTGACTGCATCAACTCTTGGATCGACACCTGGCATCGACTCGTGGCAGCATGGAGTATCAGCATCGAGTACCGGCACACCTACCTCTTGTATCGACTAGCGGCTATGAGTGGCACTGCCCTTAAGACACGGACTACTGGGCACGGACAATAGCTTCATGCACCACTGACTAGAGGTTCTTGCTGCACCTTTCTAGCTCAGACTGAAAACTGTAAATACTGGCATCAACTATGACTCCTGTATTTACTAGCGGCTATCGGCAATGATAAAAGGCTATGGGAAATGACCTCAAAGCAATGACTATCGGCTATGTGTGGCTATGGCAGCTCTGTGAGGTGTATATAGAGAGGGTATAGGTGTTCTAGGTCTATGGTTTTGTGAGATCGAGGGTCGAGGTCTAGATCTAGGGTCGAGGTCTGACTGTATCTAGTCGAGTAGCCCCAGCGAGTAGCCAAGCAGCCATCCCATTCGATTAGCCCAGTGGAGTATCCAAGCCGAGTAGCCCAACTGAGTATCCCAACCGAGCCCGGTATCGAAGGCGCGTAGCGGAGTAGCCACCTTTCCTATCGACTTTCCTCAGCCTACTTGCGGTTACCTACTCTCCCCACCTGTTTGATTTACCCACCTCTAGATACTGCCTGCCTTATTTATCCTTACAGCATCGGATGGATCACTATAGACCACTGACACAAGGTTAGATCCACCCTTTTATCCAAGGGAAATAATACAAAAGTAGTTCTAATGTAGCCAACTCTTTAAAAGGAGTAAAAAAATAGATAAATATTGAGTTGGTTATTTCCACTAATCCTCCCAAGATGATTGACCATGTCAGTAAGCTCCAATGACCTCCTAGGTGCATGAACATATATGTAAACGGGCCTCCAAGAGAAATTACTTATTTATAATGTTCAATAGTTTCAATAATTGTTCTTCAATCCAAGATTAGCGACATGAAGTGATGAAAGGCTGACCCATGATGGTATCTCCAAGTATCAATAAAGAGTCATAGCACATGCATGATTACGTGTGCTAAAGGAACCAATTCATGCAATAAAGAGGATGGCCCCATCCGCTTGATTGGGTAAATATAAATGTCCAGGTGATATGTCTGGTGGTGGAACTATATATGCAGGCGATATGTCTGTTGAGCAACAGCTAGTTGTCTGGCTTTTCTTTTTCTTTGCTGGAATCCTTGCTCTCCCTTACGGTCAAGCAAGCTTTTCCTTGTTAGGTATGCTTTTTGGGGGTAAAGTAAAGGTAAGATGATATAAGTTAAAGTCTATACAAAGTCCAAATTGAGAGGTCGCCAAATAGCAATTGGAATGACTAAGCCTCAAACTGCCCTGCCCTTCCTCAAAATTTGAGTCAAACTAATTCTAGACAGGAAGGACGGCAGTAAATACCATCATTTACTCCCCTATTCCTCTTTTTACTTTTTACCCTTTCCTCGCATTACCGAGACGAGAGTTAGGCACCGATCTTGGCCTGGCTTGGATACAACGCCTCATAGTGAGTGATTTATAGTGAGTTATTAGAGAGCATGCTGCACCCTAAATATAGTATATAAAAGCCCCTTATTACTATATATATATTGCCTGCCCTTTACTAATGGGTCTGAATCTACTGCTGTTTTTACTTGGTTAACTAAATATTCTACCTATGCTGGCTATGAGTCTGAATCTTTGATCTCTATCTCGATCACTAAGCTGACATTCTGTGCAAAGGTATGCTGCTGTTGGTGGTGCTTTGGAAAATAATATAAGGGGCATAAAATAGTCCTCTTATGACACAGTTTATGACACAGTGTGGGAGGATGCATTCCTCCAGATATAGAGAGAGTTCTGGGGAGCATCATAATTAATACCGACCAATATGTGTTGCACTTCCGAAGAACGAGGACAGGAGCTTCGGTAGAACACATGTTTGGATGGAACAACTTAAATGCCCAACTCCCTCTTCACCAAGAGAGGGATTTCAGTTTATTTGGTTCCTAAGATAAGGGTGAGGTTTAGTGGCCTTATATTGAGGGTCAACTATAGTCAACTATAGAAGATGCTACTTTATTAGAAGTAATTAGAGGATCATAAGTCCTAAGATTATGTCTGATGTTCATAGCCTCAAGGTCTAGGACTTTGTTGATGGCATCTTCATAAGTTAGGGGGAGTAGTTCTTAGCACACTCAATATGTATATTCTTTTTCGAGGCTTTTCTTACTATTTTTATAGGGGGATAATTTGGTCTTACAATAAGAAAAAGCAAATGAAAATCTGTGTATTAACAAGGTCACAACTTCCTACTTGCCTTAGTGAACACGTGTAAAACTTACTACGTTAGATTGTATCAGTAGGCCTAAGGACAAAATCCTTAAGAACTTATCACAAAGCTAGCTGGTGAAATTGCTCAATAGAGTTTCTAAGAGGTTATGGAACCATTCAAATGAGAGTCCTGTAAGAGTGTATGGAAATAGTTTAGCCGTGACATCTATCCATACTCTAAAATTAGAAGAAATGATAGCAAACTTAGAAAGGTGCGCTTTTCCATCACCCTTACTATTATAAGTCGAGAGGTTAGGAATAAAATGTAAAGGAATGGTAGCCTAAATTTCAAGATGAAGAGGGGACTTAAAGTAGGTTCAGGTAATGGGTCCTAATGGAATCTACCTAGCAGTGGGTATCTGTGTAAAAGGCTACGGTATTGGGAGTATAAGTGTGGCCTAAGCTACTGCATTCTCGAAAAATACATTGTAGTATGGAGGAAGCTACTGAAAAGAGCGGGGATTAAAGCCTGAGATTACAAAGGCTACTTAAATAGTTATTATACAAAGGGAGTTATAATCATATGAAAAATCCCCATGATACAATTCGACAATGATGGCTCCGAGAAAGTTTCATAAACCCCTTTCGTGCATTCTTCCCCCACTGATTTCGTTCAGTTCCTCAATGAACTTGTAAAAAGATTGCTTTAATATTTCGTTCACTTTGGATTTCATTCGAAAAGGGCAAGGAAGGAGGTCTTTTCTCTTATATATGTATTAACAACTTGTTTAAGAAGATCAACTTATTAAACTCGACCAAACAGGAATAGATCTCTGACCTCTTACGGGCTGCCGGGATGTATGTACCCAAGCAATAAACCTTAATTTTATTGCCTAACCGCTAGTCACCCCACCCATATAAAGAGGAAAAAAACCTTCCAATCAGAACTAAGCTGAATCGATTTATGTAGAAGTTCCGGGGCATTGATCCCTATGTTACCATCATTTGCCTATGCACCCGTTGCCCGCCTATTGACCCAACCATTGATCTTACCTAAGAAGACCTCTCCAACCAGCTTTTACAATGATAAATAAGATAAAAGCCCCTGCCGGTGTGAGTAGTTCTCTCAAGCATTTGGGAGGCGCAGTAGCTTAGGGGCCCTAATACAGTATATAGTACCCGATATAAACTTCAGATGTGCGGGGCCATTCTTGAAGACCTATAGAACATACTATTTAGAGGCTAGTAAACACAAAGTATGAGAAAGATGATATGAGGGATAGATTAACCACTGCAGAGGTATAGTTAGCTAAAGTAGGGGATGATCAGCTTCCTATCTCAAAGTTACTGGCAGGAGCTAATATAGAGACAAGCATAAGTATAGGTATAGGTACAGGTATAGGTGTTTCACCTATATAGGTTTATATTCTTACAGCTCTAGTTAGTGCTTCCAGTAGGTTACTCAGATCATGTGGAAGCTAGCAAACACAGAGTGTGAGAGAGATGATCTAAGGGCTTGACTAACCATTATAGAGGCAGAGTTGGCTAGAGTAGGGGTTATTAGCTTCTTATCTTATAGTTACTAGTAGGAGATAAGATAGAGACAAGCATAGGTACAAGTGCGGATACAAGTAGAGGTGTTTCACTCATGTAAGCTTAGGATCCTATAACTCCAGTCAGTGCTCCTAAGGCTGAAGACATAAGATATGTGAGCAGAGATGAAATACTACCACATATGCCATTACAAGTTGTGCATGATGTGACTAGCACTCTCACTACGATTGATGTACAACCCTAGTAGGCTATTGCATATTATAAGATAGATTGACGAGTATTAGGGACAGTGATAGCAATTAGAGATCAAAATATATCCCAGCTGAGGTAGGTAGGGATGGTGGTTTTTCTTTTATAGGTGCCGTTTTATCTATGGTAATAGATGGATGGCTGGCTGGCTTCAATAGTCGACCGGGGATAATTGGACTTATTCCTTCTTTTGTCCCACCATCTATCTCTTTTTTTCGGGAGGGAAATATGGGTGCTCCGTGTCTCCAGACCAATAAATAGAGGAACGGACAGCTAGATCGAGAAATCACATATATGCATCTGCGAAAGCGGGAAAGATGGAGTAAGGTATAAACTATGGGTGGGATAAGGTGGAAAGGGCTGGGATAAAGAATCGTGCGACAGCTATATTGATTGATTGACCAACTAATGCTTCACTGCTCTAAATAGTGAAATTGAGGAGTTATTTCTACTAACTGATCCCAGCCTAGCGGTACTGCCTCATTGCTTAGGAATGCCTCACTAAATAATCTAAATAGGAAAAAGTAGTATCACACTTTTTTACTCATTAGATTTTGGCTTCTCCTTTCTATAGTTGGTCATTCCCTTGCCTAAGCTACTTAAATAATAGGAAATTGAGAGTGCGAGGAAGGTCTCCAGCTCTTGTATCCAGCTAAATAATAGGAATAGGAATGCTTCCCTCTCAGGTCGTTGGTCTAGGAATGCCTCCCTTTCCCTTCCTTTTTTAGTTGATCCATAGAAGCGGTTAAGGCTTGCCCTAGTTGGTAATTTCAAGAATAGAAATAGGGTTGAGAAAGAACGCTAGTGCCGCTAGTCAGGCTCAGCTAGTCAGGCTCAGCTAGTCAGGCTCAGGTCGTGGAAAAAAAGCCTTGCTCCAATCTATATTCAGGTGGAATAAATCGCATCTTTTATCGCATCTTTTTTTGCTCTGTTGTGCCCTGTGGGACAAAGTGTGATAAAATAATTCCTTATTTCTATTATTTAGAAGACTCTCGAGACTCTGTCTTGTCTCTACTTTGCTCAGTAGCCTTATATATAGCTGGATCCATGTCTTCGCCTTTGTATCCCTGCCCTGTGTTAGCTAGCCTGTTCCTTTGCTTCCGTCCAACTCTTTCAGAATTGAAATACCAGGATTTAGATCGAAGTCATGGGAGAGTATCTACAGATCTGGCTAGGCAATGGGCAATGGAAGCACGAAGGAGGGATCGAGACAAACACAAGCGTGGGCAGTCAATCCATTTCCACTTTTACTTCAATTGGTCCTGGTGTATTAAAAGACTCCTCTTTTCTTGGATTATATCATGGTTAGCCACCAGTTTGTTTTTCATCTTAACAATCTTCAATGTGTACAATTACATCAGGACCCTAGCCGCCTGGTAATCCATCTCCCGCAGTAGGTGGGCCACTGATGCCTCAACCAAACATGCCTTCCATGAGTGGACCACATGCTCCACCTCATACCATACCACCATGGGGAAATTACATGTACCAACCACATCCCATCATGCAAGTTACTTTTCTTTTTCCTCCATCGGGAGTTGTTGGGACCTCGATTATGGCTACCATTCAATTTCCAAACCTTTTTTACGGATTCTAGTGTGGTATCTCAATCCTCCTAGACCAACCCCACCCTTAGTTCAGACTCCTCACTTAGTCTTCACTCCGGTGCAACCAATACCCACTACACCTCCGATGACTCTGGTGGTGGAACCAACACCGAACATATGCAAACAAGAAAATAATAATAAAAAGGTTTCCAAACCGTTGTCCAAACACAGTCCCAGTAAATTAGTCAACTAGACAACAACCAGTCTCTATCAAAGAAGGATCTCAAAGAATCCAACAATCATAAAAACGGTACCCGCTGCGGCACACAGCAGTACTCAGTCGACATTTCCTTACACTAGTTTTAAGCACTAGACTTCAATCACCGGTCTGCAACAACAAGTAAAACCAGCCTCTACATCATATTCCAACAATCCATTATAAAACAACTCGGTTTAACTCAGTTCAGTCGGTCTTAACAACAAGTCCTAGTCGATCAAACAACTAGACATCTCAAGGTTGGGTTTACTTCATCAAAACATCAATTGCGCCCCCCTTTAAGCACAACTGAGGGATCAAGACAATAAAGCAGTGCATAAGGCACATAACAAGTCCTTCAAATAAGTTGTTAAATACAAACAGCAAGCAACATGTTAAACATAACAGTAACAAAATATTAAATCAAAACTTGACACAACCGGTTCTCCCATCGACTACTATCCCTTTCAGCCAGAGAGCCAGACAATCAGCCGTTGTCAGATAGCCAGCCATACATTTTGATAAACCAGACAGCTTGGCAACAATCCGCCATTGTTTTACCCTTTAGGACGACCACGTTTAAAGGCCACCTTTACACTATGAAATTTACCACAAAGAAGAAACCTGGAAGGTTAGGAGGGACAGATTGAGGAAGAGGGGATAAAACATATTGAGTAGGAGTGATGCGAGGAGAAAAAGAGAGGAATGCATCGGGGTTGCTACTAGGGGTTTAGCCACTTTATTCTTTTCTGGTATACCCCGGTTTAGTATCTATGAACGGTCTCTTTTAAGTGATCACGGAACGAACCAAATCGCATTCGACTAGCTACCTAGAACTTCTAACTTACCAAAAGCCAATTATTGAACCTACCCTCATAGAATGGGGAGTTTATAAATAAATAACCGCTGGCTGCACTCGGTCACAACGGCTTTTGGCCAACAAATTGACCCGGTCTACCCAGCTCAGTAATTATCGTTTCTCCCATTATCACAGGTAAAGAGCCCATGATTGCGCTTTCACGTATATATACAACTATCGTATCGATTCACAAGCAGTCCGTAACTCACGTTATTTATTGGACAGGTCCCGATAATTTGTACATTTATCATTGGTAAATATTATAAGGATATCCACTTAGACCTTTCATCTTTCAACTTTGTTTGATCCAGATCGAACAGATTCAATATTTGGATTCTCCAGTTTAAGTTGCGTTTGATCCAGATCTAGTTACGATTGGCTTCACGTCATCAGTTGTCTCTGGGGATGAGCTTCCCGGCTTTCCAGCATTAGTTAGTAATTATGATGGCAGGCTTCGCGCCTTGGTCTCATCATATTCGTGCTAGTAACAGCTAGTCCTGGCTAGTATGGCCTTATGGACTATAGACATTGCTTGGAAGTAAAGTAAACTATGGGCTTTCACTTCGCTTGGAGTTAGATTGGCGATTAGCTATCCTGTTTCTATAGCGATTGGCTTTCTATAGTGATCCACACAATTTATGATGATCTCCCACAAAAGCAGCACAGGCAGTTATTGGAGCAAAGTCAGCAGAGTAAAGGGCGATGGAGACCTAGAGATCGAGAGCTTGTGCCAAGGGGCCTAGGTCTTTAGATCTCCATATTGGACTGACCAGGTCGAACCATATTCCAATGAAGATCCAGTTTACCTTATTTACCATGAAACAACAGTAAATGATCCGGCATAGGCAGAGGTTGGTAGAACAAAGGTAACAGCACCCTTCAGTAGCAGCATTTGAACCAATTGATTCGTAAGCCGTTGAAGCACACGTTGATCGAGCTGATTCAAAAGTTGATCCCGCAGCAAAGGTTTAAGTCCCATCCGCAGTTGCCCAAGTAAAAGCTTCAGCGGGCATTAGGACAGAGGCATAAACTTTTTAGTGTCCAGCCTAACACATACATTCTTTGATACAGGGGTTTAAGGTCCGGATCCTATAGTTGGAGATCCCAGTTCCTGTTGATCTGCCAGCATAGGTAGTAAAGGCAAAGGCATAATCCACCTACACATAGGGGAGAGATAGCAGTAGCCTTTTCACCAGCAGAAGAGCCACCAGGATCGGCAGCTCCAATTCCATAGTTTTATAGTGATTCCACGGACGGCTTTTTTACGCGTGACATTATGATCTTAACATGCTTTGATGATCTGGATATTTGGTGAAATATTGACATGCTTCGATCCGCTGGGCATATATTTACGCTCCCACCACCTAGGTTCGAGATCGAGATACAGTAGCTGTTCGAGCAGATTAACCAGCGGACGATCCAGCTTTTGTTTGACCCTTAACCCATTGGAGATCCATATCCACCAGCAGGGACGGAGGCAGAGTCAATAGAGGCAGTTTATCACCCAGCACTAGAAACAGAGGTAGTTAAGGTAGCAGAGACGGTTCGAGATTGAATTCCAAGTTCAGTTCTTTTCTCTGATGCCGCAGAACCAGCGGCTAATAATGCAATAGTTTCAATAACAAAGGCACAGGGACCACCTATAGCAGATGTATTTGATCATGATTGATAATCAGTCCCTGTTGTTCGTTCTCCCAGTTTGGGATCAAGACCTATAACCACCAATAGTAGAGGCATAAGCATAGGTAGCAACAAAACAGCATTCGCACCAGCACCAATTTAAGAACAACCAGCAGAAGCAAGGGTAAAGAACCACTTACTTAGCCACCAGCATATGATCCATATAGAGAGAAAGAACCAGAATAAGCGGGAGCAAGGCAAGCAGCAGAGGCAAATGAAATTGAAGTGAAAGCAGATTCCGCGCAAAGTCAATAAGCATATATGACAGGGGCATAGGATACCAAGTAAAACTATTGATCCAACCTAGTATGCTCTGGCATAGCTTGTAGTTCCTTTGAAGGATCAGGAAGTACCTGAGATCACCCCATGATCAAACTGAAACAAAGGGCACGAGCCCGAAATCGCTGCCGTGGAGTCAACCCGTGAACGAGCTCAATTGAATCCATATCTGTTACTTATAGCTTTGCAATGAGATCTGCTACTGGAACCGGGTAAGCTCGATCTCTAACTGTATATAGGTAAGGATAAACTTAGTAAACTGCCTTTTCCCTATATTCTTATTGGCTCTGCTTTCTATACTCGGTAAACATCTA
>BSBM01001991.1:600000-858748 GCA_027924585.1 Larix kaempferi
TTAACTACTATAGAAAATCCAAATCAATTACAGATGGAAGATCTTCGGGTTAGGTTTAAGCTAACCTATTTGGATTATTTTGTTGAAGATTATAGAAGGGTGAATAAATAAATCAGGTTCAAAGACCAGTTAAATAATCCAACATAAATTCTTGAACCCTCCAAAATTAAATGCAAAAAATATTTAACATAGAAAGAAATCGAATCAGGTTCAAAGACCAGTTAAATAATCCAACATAAATTCTTGAACCCTCCAAAATTAAATGCCAAAAATATTTAACATAGAAAGAAATCGAAGCCATTCAATACCAAATATATGTCAACAATTTTTATGCAAATCCAGCCCGTCCTCAAAAAAACTGAACTACAGGTAGCTCTTGAACTACAGGTATCTCTTGAACAAATACCTGAAAAAATGCCCTGGAATTGCTGAACAGGTCGAGTAATCCATATCCTTCAAAGAAACAAGGAGAGGTTCCATGAAAAATAATCGCAATTATATAATAGCCTCAAAGAAACCCCATCCACAATAGACACCTCATCCAAAATTAACAGTCAGAATTGGACATGGAAAAATAAAATAAAAGATTCAACGGGAACAGAAGAGAACCGGTGAAATTAGAGAAAGAAAGCACCAAATAATGATCACGAGTCTGCCATGAATATAATCAACACAAATAATGTTAATTTTAAAACTACCAAAAATATTGCCGACAAACGTTGCACCTGTTAAGCAAATCCCAATTGCTGAACGCTTTCAATCGACATGGAAACAAACGTAAGACACAGAAATTGAAATGAAAACTCGAAAGCTGTGTAACACTATATCTCTGTGGGCGAACTCGATAGCCGATTGGCAAACCAATAGACCTATAATGCAAGGGAGGAATGAACAAAGTAGAGATACAGACCCTTGAGAGGAGAAGGATCACCATCCATCGCAATTTCCCCTCCCATCCCAGTGAAGGGAATGGTGGGAGAAAGACGAATGAATGTGATCTGGCGGAGGGTGGAGCTTGTCAATTTATAGGCGGCCAGGGCTAGTGGACGGTGCAGATGAAACAGTGGAAGAAGATGAACGAATGATTATGAAATCGCGTGCATCGGATGCCATTCTTTTCTCCCAATCGCGTGCGTCGGATTCCATTCTTTTCTCCCACCGACTTATTGTAATTTTAACCAAAACCACCTCAACTCGCCGGAATGTGGCAGAAAAATTGTTGTTAAAATCGTAATTTAGAGTATTCAGTGTAGTTTTAAAATTGGATATTTAATTTTACAAAAGCAAAAAGCAATTTGTTGAAATTACAAAATCTTTGAAATAGCCATTTCCAAGAATAATTTTAACCTGTTTTTAACAAATTTTCCTCAAAAAACGTTTTAATTAGCTTTTATCCTAAACTCAAAATATATGGTATCTGGTGCATTTAGCATCTCTCTAGAAGACTTAGCGTACACTTAACCTCCACTTTTTTTAATAAAGTTTTATCTCACAGGCAACGGTAATTTTAATCAACAAGAGCACAAGAGCAGGTTCCCTCTTTTTAATATTTATAAAATAAATATAATATTAGTCAAACTTAAAAAAAAAAATATATTAGCATTTGTTCTTTGAGAGGCAAAAATGAACGCCGGTAGGAAAAGAGGAAAGTTAGAAAGAACAAAAACATAGGCACAGGCAACCAAGGATACTGGTAGGAAAGGAGCAAAGTTTGTAACAATCTCACATTACAAAGACATAGACACTCAACCCATAACAAAAAATAATGTTAAGTTCATCATCAACACAGTGAGCCAACTACAATTGCTTTTCTCACAATCTCAGTAGTAATAATCTCCACACTATAGATTACTACTATATCTGGAATATATAAGCAATTTGAAAAAATATTTCTGCAATAATATCAATGAAAACAATGATTATAATAGCTCCTAAATTGCACAAACTACTTGTGAACAAAAGCTTGTTTTCATGCCATGTGCAACATTGTTAAGCACTATTTTCACAATTGTTTAAGCACTATTTTCACAGCATATAGGTTTTCTGCAACCTCATTTGGGTGTCTCTGCATTATCCCCAAGTTGGAAGCCATCTGCACTAAGTGTGTAAAATATAAAATCACAACCTATGATACCGAGGTTTTGTAGAGGATGTTGTGGGAAATCATCGATCTATATTATAAGATTCATGTCAGAACAAACAAAGAAAACCATGAAAACATGTCGAAATCATGGAAAATGACGACTGCATTTTTTTCCAAATTCCTATGTTGATGTGAACACCTTTACTCTTACAAGCAAACGAGATCTAGAATAACAATTATGCACCTCAAACCCTAATAAATTAAAATGTTATTTGGGTAATTAAATGCAGTAAGTAGTCCTTGCTTGTCGCGTACATTAATCTTGGCAAGATTTTGATGAAATCAATATCAAACAAATCCATGTCAACATATAATCTAAGCCGGTCAATACATGCTCTTAAAATGATATCTAGTTAAACACAATAAATAGTCTATGCTGATCTTGTACATTTAATCCCAAAAGGATTTTATATGAAATAAATCCATGTCAAATATATATTCTAATTTATGTTCATGGGGATGAATTGCTATTATAATTTATTTTATATGTAATTTTCGATCTTGCAACTTCAAATGCTAAGTTTGTGAACATGCATATTAAGTCACGAACTTGCATGCTAATCCCATTTAAACCTTGTTGAAGTACCAAAATCATAAATGTTGATTGCATAGCATACACCACAAGCATTGGTTGATTAATGAGTCATACTTTGGATCCCATGTGGACTGAATGAGTTTAAGTGAGCTCATGACAGAGTCATTCCACATAGACAAGTGGAGGCACAACAATGGTGTATGTGTAGATAAAGTGGTGGATTCCACACAAATGGAGGTTCATGTGAAACCAACATGACCTTCGCTCCTTCCATCCCAAGTCATGTATAATGTAGAGGGAGAGAGTATGGCAATAAGCTCCACACAATTGGTCTTGCAACATGTGGTATGAAGGAGTGCAGCTTGGGACCTGAGGAATTTGTAACATAAATATCCACATCAAGGCAACTCATAGGATTTTAGTTTCATGAGGTCCACCAGGAATTATGATGTGTGAACACCGAGAGTATGTGCGGCCCTTTGTCCCAATGCCATAAAATTGTTGAACACTTTAACCACTCATAAAAGATTCTAAAACCACGAAGGTCCTACATGCATAATGAGAAGCCCTTTAACACTACATGGTGTGTGATAGTGTGGTTGAAACACACCAAACAAAATCCATCTACTAAAACCTCTGATTACACACCTTCGCTAGAAACTTCTACTAAAATCGAAGAAAAGAGAAGAGATTCCACAAAAATCTTTGCTATTGTAATGTACTCTATCAACATTAACTGTAAAAAATCACTATAGAGGATGAGAATTAAAATTAGAGTGGGAATCTAACTTAAATCAAAAGTAACATGGATCCTTAAGCAATGTACTAACATATGATACTAAAAAGTCGAGTAATAGTACGTGGCAAAGTAACCATATCAACATAACATGTAAAAGTTCATTGTAGTGACTAGAAGGTCTCAATAGGGAGTCAAAAAATCAAAGTCCGATCAAATCAATAGCAAAGCAAATTGGGTCATTGACCAATGTATGAATGCATGAATAGAAATTCAGATGTTGGTTTGTGGCAAGGTACTCACATCAACATAACTTACAAAAACCTAATGTAATGACCAAAGGTTAAGAACTAATGTAATGTGAGTCTTTAATCATTATACCAACATGACTCAAAAAAATTATGTGTGATCTTGGGTCCTTAACTCATATACCATGCATGATTCTAAAAAATCACACTCGTGTCTTTATACCATACACGATTCTAAAAAGTCACACACTCGTATCTTGAAGTTCATGCTGAGGTCAAATATAATCAATATCCAAACTCTATGAAATAAATCATTTTTAAAATGACACATTTGATAGGAAATAAGAAAGACTCGTACATTAAAAAAAAAGGTGACTGGGTAGAACCGTTCCAACACATGATTAGATTAGGAAAGTACTAAAAACCAAGATAGAAAATACAATATTGTGCTTTATAATAATATTACTGTATACAGATTGTAAAAACAAAAATAACAAGTGCCACTGTAGGTGGCCATGTCCTTGCCGTTTGTTAACTTGTATAGTATATCGGTTAAATTGGAATATTGGTTAAATTGTTGGTTAAATAGCGACGTGCTGCTCTTGAAATCTTTTTAGATTTCATTATTACATCTTTTGCTTCCTTTTAGATTTAAAATTTTGAAAAATATATTTATTTATATAAAAATAACATAAAAAATTTTAAAGTTTTTATTTAAAATCATTTTCCAAAATAACTAGAGATAAAAAGATAAATAAAAAAAATAAATATCTAGAATAATTAATTTAGATAATCTTAAATGGTTGTCATTATAATGACAATGACAGTGAAATTAGGAATCTGTACACGTTTTGTTGCTACCATTCATTCATATATAAATATAAACGAACCAGATATACTCTTATGGTGGAAATATAACGCATTATTATTTATAACCTTAACAATTTTAATCAACTCAAACGAATGGACCCGAGCTGAGACAGGGCATAATAGTTAAATTCTTAAAATTGTTATTCCTAAAATTGTTTAAATGTTCATTTGAAATTGCATTAGAAATTGTATATTCAAAGAGGATACTTTCTACCATCAAAATTACAATTTAAACTATAAAAAACATTTTTTCAAAACAAAAAAAATATATTGTTCAATTCTCTTATCAAAATTGCAAAAAACAAATAATTGAACAAAGCATTGTCAAATGCTATAATTTATCTTACTCCCATCAAAATTGCTTGCTGGCGGCCATATCCGATGGCATTTTCAATAGCAAGATCAATGGAGCATAATGTTCTAATTGGTACCAAAATAAAATGCATAATAACTAAATATAAATTGTTGAGTTTATATAAGACTCAGACGGATTGAGTAAATGCCAAAGTGGTAGAAATGTCTTGTTTCCATGCCAACGCTTACAGTTGCAGCAGACACATTTTCAGTAATTTAAAGCCCAGGTATTTTGTTCCTGCATGAATAAAATAAAATGAAAAATCTTGACACAACATAACGGATTTGCCAAAAAAAAGAAGATTAACACATCCATGAAAGTACAAGCACATCGGGAAACAAGAAAATTGCATGACCGAATGCATATACAGTTGGCCAAGAAACCAAGAAACTCAAAAAGGGCTCATGGGTACATCGGAAAACAAGAAAATTGAATCACAGAATGCAAAGACAGTTGGCCATTCCATCTTTGGGTTTTGCTTATCTGACTTCACGGTGAAGTGAGCGTTGCAAAGTTAAGGCGGTAATTCCGGATAACATTTCTAGCAAATTTCATTGCGGGTAATAGCATTATATCCCTAATACTACTATTTTATCACTTCCATGATCCAAATGTTGTTAATTTCGATGTGGGAATTTTTACTTCCTATGCCCCAATTATTGGGACCTCCAAGTCACAATCAATCTCATGTCACGATACATCACAGCTAGCAACTAAGCAGTAATCCCTACGAGTGACAGATGTTACCATCGACGACTTCTTTTGTATTCCCCACCAAGGCATAAAGTTAACCAGATCTCGACTCAAGCAAGTGTCGACTTCTTTTGCCACTTGCAAACAAGAATTGGCATTTGAATTATAATGAAGCCAGATTTATTCAACTGGCAAGACGAATGTTAGTGCACAACTTCCAGGCACAATAATTACACCCACGCAGGGCCAGACGAACGAGAGAAGTTACCATCGGCAGATGCCAAGGATAGTAGGAGTCGATTGCACCAACGAAAAAGGTAGTCATGTGCCTTCACTCATAGACCAAGCACCATGCACCTAGGAACATTGAGAAGGAGTAGTAAATGACAGGGAAAAAATAAAACCAAGGAAATATGATAGTGTTAATGCAGTGCACGGGTTGAGAGCACAACCAATCACGAATTTTAAAGTTTCCCTTTCCTCCTTGCATTGCATTTTTTGAGTTTTCAGTGGAAATTGGTTTGTAGAAAAAATTAATTAGGACTGTAGGTGAAGGACCTTCAATGACACGAAGCAGGTAATACCTCTTTCTATCTTCTTTTATACATGCTTTCGTACTAATTCATGCTATTGGCAATCACTATGCTTATGTCCACTTTCTAATTCTTGGAGACCTATGAGATTTAGAGCATGTGATCACCATAAGCAGTGATTGCATTTCATTGGAGGAAACACTTCCAAAGGTGCCCAGGTTGGTTTTAGGTGAAATTTTCATTCCAAATTCAAATTGGTCCTATTTTTGTCTGAATTCTTTGGTGCCCATGAGGTCTAATCCAATAAGTGCAATAAGGATTTCTTATTTCAGCCCAATAGCATATACGCCTAACTGGTTCAAAATCTTGTCTACATATTTATGGATTCCATGGTACTAACAATCACTATGATCAGGCCCATCTGCTAATTCTTTGAGATTTATAAGGGGGATACCTCTCCACTCAGCGCTGCTCCATCCTCCACGTGGCGGCCTCACCTCCTCTCCATCTCCCGACTCCCTCCCATTCTCTTTTCTCCATCGCAGCCTCCACTTCTCTTCTCCCGATGAAAACTTCCTCCTATCACTCAAAATGAGCCCATGAGGAGGTGGTATGCATGCAAGCCATGCGCCCGTGTGCATGCTACCATCTATAGTACCCATCCTTCATTAAGTAAGAGGCCTTCCCTCGTGTGTGCGAGGCTTTTTGGTGACATAATTTAGAGTTGGCTGCGACACTGTAAATCAACATCACTACTGAGCTTGGGAGGGCATTGTTGAGATTCCAGGTATGGAAACATTGGTATCTTTGGAGATGAACATGCATAGAGCATACTCCAAGCCGATTGCATGAACGCCTTGGTTCTAGGCTGTCATAAGCATGTTGTGAGTATGCTGCTCGGCTCCTCTTGCAGGCTTGGTTGGGAAACATAATTGTGTTTGGTGGCTGCGATTTGGTTGATTTATTTTTGTTCTATATTGTTGGGAATTTCGATTTTGCCTTCAGCTCTTATCTCCCATCCGAAATCGCATTTTGATAACCCAACGCTTTTCGAGGAGTGTTCTGTATAGGGTTTGGATGTGCGTTGAAGGTAAGAGATATATATTCCATCTATTTATGCAAAGTCAAATTCTAGTTGTGATTGGTAAGGTTATGTGCGTTGGTTATGTTGGAGATCGTTGGTAGACATCGGGCATTTAAATTTATGGTTATTCATTTCAGAGTTTCAGATTTAACTTTGTGTGATGTGGTTAATCTATGAGATGAAGCCCCGTAAGAGAATCGAGGACCACCTTTGGGAGATTGAGGCTGTGTTGAATTTCAGTGTTAAAGCTCATGAAGAAATTCGTTGGCTTTTTTTATTACATACAATCTGAAGTACTCAGTTGTGTTGGCCGAGCATTGCTCTGTGTTGAGCAATGGAACAATTTCAAGGTGAATTATGACTTCTGGGCGTTGAATCATTGACTAAGGCATGATCAGATTACGTGAGATCTGGAAAAATAAAATAAAAAAGGAAATCGCCCAATATAAAGGTGAAGATGGGGGATTCGATCTCCATGGGAAGTGTGATCTAATCCGAGACGTAGTTGTGATGTGTTGGAATTGAAGGGGATCAAGCTACATTAGGAAATGTTGCATGAAACCACTGTGAGGTTTGATCATATACATATAAATAAAAAAACAGAGCATAAACCTGAGACAGATGATCATTGAAGGTAAGTAGTTGATGGAGAAGAGTCGTGGCTTAATACTAAAGTGAAATTGGGTGTTGATTTTATTGAGACAGTTCGATGAAATGCAATGGCATTAACTGAGGTAAAAGCCGATATTGAGTAGAGGTATGCATCATCTACCCGCAAAAGCACTCGTTGTTTCTTTTGTGGGTTATGTAGTCATTTATGCAGACGATTCCGCTAGACAAGACCTCGGCATCCATTCTCTCAAAATAATCACTCAACAATTTTCAAATTAATCTTACACTGCTCCAGCTTATTTCTATGCCCCTCGAAAAATAGGAACTTGTCAACTTTTGCAATTTGCCCAGCAACTTTAGTATCAATTTGAAATTAGAAGACTCCCAATGTGTCATTGAATATATATTGAATATAAATATATATGATATATTTATATATTTTCGTCATCAATTATTATTATATAAAATGTAACAAATTTAAATAATTAGAAGATTTTTTTGTTGCATAAAATTAATAAATAAATCAAACTTTAAATTATTTAAATTTTAACGATCCACCCAACTTTAACATAATGTAGGTCCTAAAGCTCAATTAGTATAATTTATTCTAGGTTTTTTTTTTTCATGTAGCCTGCACGTGGTGAATTATTTTATTTTAGGCTTTTGCATGTAGCGTCCACGTGGGCTACTCCATTTCTTCCCAGCTCGCTTAGCTTACCTAAGAGACTGATGCGCATTACTTAGCCCCTTCCCAGGGTGAGCCCACTCATTTTCCCGTGAAAATTTCAGTGTGCTCTGCATCTATGGTCTGAGAGGGCGAGTGACACGGTTCTAGAGGACAACTGATTCAAGTTGCAGCCTCAGCCAGAACGCAGGTATGGGTTCATTCATTTAGTTTCTGTCAACGTCTTACACCTCATGCTTCCAAGCCAGGTATGGATTCATTCATTTAGTTTCTGTCAACGTCTTAGACCTCATGCTTCCAAGCTTAGACCTCATTGCCATCTAGCCTGGGAAGTTACATAAAAATACATTGGAGAAAGGCCAAGGATAAAGTCTAAAATGTGAAGTTTTATAATTGACCCCATAGTATTACTGTTTACAGATTTCAGACTCTAGTAGCAACTTCTGTGGTTCCTTGCTTTTTCCAGATCCAAAATGTTGGGCGAATATTTTTCCATAGATTTTGATGTTTGCAGCTCCTGTATATCCTCCATCAAGTACCCGAGAGCCAAATGCAGCGTGTCAAGAGCAAGCTTGCCAATGGAACCCACGAGATCCATATATTCCACTGCAACAAACAGACGTTAAGCTGGTTATGTTCCATGGACATCTGCGCCATATACATTCAGGATATAATAAAGAGAATTGAAACACTTGATGAATTGGGTCTGGAGGCTTTGGTACCGTTTACAAATTGATAAAGGCATGAATCCCCATGATTTCTTTATCAGAAAATATGAGAACCGCCCTCGTCTTTGCTCGATAGCCCAGTTGATGTGAGATGCCAAAGTGGAAGCAGGCAATTTGTAAATTTCATGGTGCTTCGCATACAAACCTACAAAAATTCAAAATTGAGACATTTTAACAATGCCTTGGACCATAGTCCACTCATGGATGCTTTGGCTATGAAAGGACGGTAAGAATCAACAAATCTACATATAACACTCTGCTTTAAAAAAACAAAGCTATCTCAAATTTGTTTTCCTGATTTGTAAGTAGAGGCCATGCCAATTACTGTTTGCTATGTTGTATTTCTTGTTTTAGTTTTTAGGCACTCTTCAGACGACATCATTAGACATTAGACAGTGTATTGCATCATTTTCCATGCTTGACTCCGACGTCCTCCTCCAGGTCTTCTAGCTTTTTATCTGAACGAACCTATTACCCTGTTCAGTGAGAGTGAGATAATGCTTTTGTTTCTTCTACTGATCTGCAGGACTATACTTGCACTCAGGATGAATCTTCTTCTGATCTGCAGGACTATACTTGCACTGAGGATGAAGACGATGATACATTTCAAAAATTTAAGCAACAGAGCATAAGAAACCTCCGTTGCAAAGTCATCTGTTGGACTGTATTGATACTCATTTGACAGACGCCATAGGAAAACAACGTTTTCCGATGGTTAACTGGATTACGGACGAAAGAATTTTGCACGATTTAAATTGAATTGGATTTTTGAAAAAGTCCGTGGATGTTTCAATAATTAATTCGTAACTTCTGCTGTGGCACAGTACACAGACTCGTATCAGCTTAAGTGGGAAACACTCTTCTTAAGCATAAGCAGGAATTTACTCGACAGATTCTTGTCTAAAGGGACTTTTACAAACGATACTCATATACAGGTCCTGGGTATCGCCTGCATGACTCTTGCAATCAGAATTGAAGAGAATCAACCTACGAATTGGTATAAATTTCAAAAGATTATTTCTTTCAAGCTCTATTTGCGGTATTAAAATGCATTTAGATCATTACAGTATTAAAATGCTTTTTAAATTTGGCGTCAAACTTGAGATCTGTGTTCGATTCTCGACTGGGAGCTGCGTGGAGGATAAATGTATCTGTGTGGGGGAATGTATTAAAATGCATTTAGATCATTACAGTATTAAAATGCTTTTTAAATTTGTAATGGCGTCAAACTTCTCATTTTGAGATCTGCGTTTGATTCTCGACTAGGAGCTGCGTGGAGGATGAATGTATCTACGTGGGGGATGAATGGACTTCGTGGGGTATGAGCAGCGTAGAAGTGGGAGCATGGAGCTGCGTGGATATGGGATCGTAGCAGCGTGGAGATCCTACTGCGTGGGGGAGAGTGTAGCTGAGGAGGCTGCGGCGGGAGGAGGGGAGGATGGAGGAGGCCGTGGAGATGCATAAGCATCCACCATCCACGTGGAAAGATTCCATTCGCGAAAGATTCCATTCGCTCCATGGGCGAGGAATCTAGCTGACATGGAGGTTATGCACCTCCATGGTACAACGATATACCAGTATAACAATAACATTGCTAAAACTGCAGATAGTTCAAATATTACAAAATTCCTTATAACACAAAAATGTCTGATCTGCCACATACTACAGTCCACCCAAAATTGGTCAATAAATCTGAGTGATGACCATTACTCCAGAAAATATAAAGAGCCTTGTGATTCAGATTTGGAATCCATAAATTCCTCCCAAATCAACATACCTTCTTCATTCTCCAGAGCCTCTTTAGAAAGTTTATCAGCCATAGAATTATTTTCCCTATAGATATGATGTAAAGAAATCACTGGACAGTGATTGAGTTCACTCCGAACTCTACTACACCAATGGATTAACGAGGTGACGTATAGCTTGAAATCTCCTCTGGCCCATTTAATGGTGACCCAAGAGTCCCCATAAATAGTAATATCAGCAAGCCCAAAAATACTAGCCACTCTAATGACCATCCAAAGAGCAAGTATTTTTGCTTTCATATTGGTACCTCTGCCACATTTAAGGCGAAAAGTGAAGTAATGTTCTTGATTAAAAAAAATAACCCCTCCAGCTGCACAATGACCCATGGCAGCTGCTCCATCAAAACAAATTATGGGTCTGTCCACTTGATAATTTAAAATACCAACCTTCCTCATCTTTCTATGAACCTACTTTCCTTGATAAATGGAAAATAACTTTAAAATAGAATTGTTGGCCATCAAAACATTTGGAGGATGGTCTTCAAAAATAGCACGGTTTCTTGTATGCCAGATATTCCAACATACAAAAATAGGAAGAGTATCAAAGGACCTGTTCGAAGAAATCCAACAATACATGCTAGAAATGAAATCAGAATTTCCCCAACTCTGTGTAATCTGTAAAATATGGCACACATGACCCAATACTTGCTTGGCAAAGACACAGTCCAGAAAGAGATGATCCCTGCTTTCAACATTATTTTTACATAGAATACATATATTTGGACCAATCCATCCCTTCAGTTCAAGATTGTCCCAGGTTTTAAGTCTGTCCTAAAATACAAACCACAAAAAACATTTGATCTTCAAAGGGATCTTCCACTACCAAATAGCACCGTACCACCAGTGCTTCGGGAAGATACCTTTAGACTTAATGATGGATCTATAGGCCGATTTTGTAGACACATAACCTTCTTTTTCATTGCCCCTCCATATAATTGTATCTTTGTCCAAAGAAATTCTACACCCCGCATCATTCAAAGACTGGATATATCTGTCCCATTCGACAGCCTTACCTCCACCCATACCAATATCCCTTGCTTTATACCAATAACCCCTGCCATGTTTATTGTAAATACTTTCCAGCGTGAAGCAACCAAAGCCTTCTCACATGCAGCAAAACTTCATTAGACAACTAATACGAGTCCTCCAGTCTCACAATGGGATCCACTCCAACTGATATTTCTTTACCATCACCCACTTGCTAGCTTAAATCCTTCGCTAGCCATTTGTATACTTTAAGGAAACCATTCCAGATAGGCGAGACCCCTCTAGTCTTCTTTCCAGGATAGCGAAACCAATTGCCGAGTTTCATCTTAATATATTTAGAATGCAGCACTTCAGACCATAGTGTATCACCATAAATCCCTCTCCAAAAGCTTTTAAGTCTCAAAGCCTCACTAAAAATGGATAGATCTTTTATTCCCCATCCCCTAAAGCTTTCAGGAATAGAGATAGACTCCCAACCTGTCATCATGATATTGGCCTTATTCAGACCACCTGACCATAGAAAATTGAAGATGAGTCTTCTCAAAGCAGTAATGATAGAACTCGGAACCGACAGAAGGGAAAAACCAGTATACTGGAATTTCAGTCAATACCACTTTCACCAATGTAAGTTTTCCGCTGATGGACATAAATCTGTATGACCAATGTGAAATACGAGCTTCCATCTTTTTAAGTAACCAATGCCAATCCCTGATCAAATATCCATTCGGTTTCAAGAAGTAATGGAGGTATTTAAATCCTTTCACCAGTTCGCAAACATTATATGGCATCAACCTTTGAATAGCAGTTAGCACTGTATTATCCAAAAAATTGTGATAGAAACAAGATTTGGTGATACTCACCTTCATCCCAGAAGCTCTACAAAAGACCCTAATAATATTTAGATAAGCATTCCATTCGTCAACTGAGTCGGATCCTGCCAACAGAACGTCATCAACGAATAGAATATGATACAGGTATAAGTTCTTAACAATTTTCAGGCCTTTAATCAAGCCCTCCACCCTAGCTTGAGCAATCAACCGACACAACCCATCAATCACCAGAAGAAATAATAAAGGGGACAATGAGCACCCTTGACGAATCCCCCTAGAGAAAGTGAAGAAACTTGTTGGAGCACCATTCACCAGCACATCAATATTCATAGATGTAATGCAGGCCATAACCCAATTGATAACCAACGGAGGAAAGCCAGTTTGAATAAGAACAATACGTAGAAAATACCAGTTCACTCGATCATATGCTTTCTCCAGATCCATCTTAAGAAGGATAGATTTTGTCTTCTTGGTCTTTATAGAGTGAAGAAGCTCCTTAGTAATTCCTACAACATCTAATATTTGTCTTCCCTCCAAAAAGCCAAACTGCTCCTTTGAAATAAACCTGGACAATATTGGCTTCAAGCTCATAGCAATAATATTAGACACAATTTTATAGGCCAAATTACACAGAGCGATAGGCCTCTACTCCCCGAAATGTTTCGGATCATTGCATTTAGGAATTAAAGTGAGAAAAGTAGCATTAAGAGCTCCAGAAACACTACCCAGTTTCCTAAAATACTCAACCATACTCAAGATGTCACTTCCCATTATATCAAAGAAATGGATAAATAGTTCCATTGTCCACCCATCGGGCCCAGGGCTCTTCTCCTTCGCAAATAATTTCAAAATATCCTCAACCTCTGCCAAAGTGACTTCTTGCACCAAATCCTGAGCATCGTTGCAATCACAAAATATAGGATATAATTTTGCAACCTTCAATTGATCACTTAGATCACATTCCTTCTGGTCTATGTAGATATTGCAGAAATAATCTTTAGCCACCTTTTGTATCTTCTCTTCACCCGAAACCAACATTCCTGAGACATCTTCAATATTCCATATAGTGTTCTGGTTCCTTTTGGAAGATGTAAATGAATGAAAGAACTTGGTATTTTTGTCACCATACTCAATCCAAATTGCACAGCTTTTAAGCCTCCATTCCTATTCTTCTTGATGAAGAATATCCTCCTTTTTTTTCTCCTGACATTTAAGAACCTCAAAAGTATCATTATCCAATGTCCCATCAAAATTTTTGTTGTATAGAGAATAAAGCTTATCCTCAAGGTTAATGATTTCCAACTGATCATTTATCTTCTTAACATGAATCCAAGCAGTAACCCTATCCTTGAGCAACCTGAATTTATGACAGAAAATATCCATTGGATTTAAATCCTGATCCACCTCCATATTTAACCAGTAATTCCGAACCATAATGCAGAAATCCTCCTCTTGTAACCAAGAACTGTTAAACTTACAGGGATAATGTCCTTTAAGTGGACCATCATGCAATTGTAAAAAAATGGGCCGATTATCAAATAATTTAACCTTTCCAACCCAGGATCTATAGTTTTTACACTCATCAAGTAAAGAAGACTTGATAAGAAACTTATCCAATCTCTTATGGATACCATCATCCCCCATACGACCATTAGTCCAAGTAGGAACCAAATCAGTAGGACAAACATCCACCAAATTGTGTGCCTCTAATAACTCAGAAAAATAATAACCCAAATCATCCATCCTAGCATGATTTCCCAAACTTCAGAGGTTGGCCATTTGGTGAAGTTCAGATCGCCTACAATAATAAGGTTGTTGATATTAAGTAATCCAGAATCTTTCAAAGAGTTCCAGAAAGGAACCCTGTCACGATAAGGCCCGTAACAATTTAAAACAGAGAGCTTTAAATTATTAAATTTACAAAAACCTTCAAGCAAAATCCCCCATCTAGTTTTATAAGCAATGAAAGAGAAGAAACGTGGGTCCTATGCAGACAAGATACCCCCAGACAACCCATTGGAATTGATCGTTGATACCTCCCAACAAGGTAATAGACCAGAAATATTTGATACTGCAACAACTGCATCACACATTGTCTCCTATAAAAGTAGTATATTTGGCCCAGTAGCTTTTAAGAGGTTTGATAAAGCCCTAAGCCTAGCATCCTTACCAACCCCACGGATATTCAATGAGCAGAAGGACATTAGGGACCATCGGCCTGGGGATTTATAGCTCTAAGTCCCCCATCTATACAAAGTGGCACATCCTCAGAACCCGTCTCCAATAAATGGGAAGATAATGGTTGATATAATGGCCTTTCAGACAGATCTAATTTCCCCTTCTCCTTCCAATTTTTTCTCCTAATGGTCACATTTTGAAATATTAAGAGATTGGCATTCAAAACATCCAGATTAGAAGAGGGGTTCTTAGAATAAATTGGCAACGATGACATTAAACCCAAACCGTCCTCCCCATCATAACCAGCTTCCTTAAGAAGATCACAATTGTTTTTTAATGAGACTCCCACAATATCCCGAGACGTCGAGGGGGAAAGACACCCAGGCTTTGCTAAAGGTAGGGTTTCTACCGAACACCCCTCACCAAAGTCCTGCCCAAATAACTCGCGATTGATAGATTTCTTCCCTAGGCCCACAGATGGAATTTTAGGAACATCAAGATTTGGAGAGGGCAATACAGTTTCCCCAAGCACACCCAGATTTAAAACCACCTCCCCTATCGAAATGCGATGATCCAATGATTTCTCCATATCCTCAATAAAATTCAACTCAGTATTTGACAGATCAGTGAAAGGAGTGAATAGATTTAAATATAATAGTAAATTGTTTAAAATATTATTTTTCTATATATATATTTAATTAAGTATCTAACTAATAATTTTTTAAATTTAAGAGATGTTTATGAGAGAATGGACTTCTAAACTTTCATCAAGCGTAGAATCCAAATCTAGCATTATGCATCTTCACAATCCTGTGGTGAGATTAGTTGATAAATGGGTATATTCTTAAATGACTTCTTACATGAATGTTTTGAAATAATTGAAAAAATGATAACAAATTTCATACTTTCACATGATGCATTTGACAACAAATATTATGTTTCATAGGTAGACAGAGCCACTAGGAGGGGCTCGGCTACCAAAATTTAGGATAAAGTCATACCTCTTGTAGATGTAAAGGACTTATAAGAAAAGATTCAAGTATTGTCTTTGAAATTCAGATTCCCTATTACCTACCTACATGGTAAAAGGAAAAAACAAATTCCAAAATGTTATTTAAGAGTGATTAATCCTACAAAGTAGAAGAAGTCCACTATACATAGACTAGTGGAAAATTTCTCACTCTTCCCACCTCAATAAATTATTTTTTACCTCTTCTCGGTCCAATAGCTTCCAAGTTCTATATTATATCCTTAATGACCAATGAAACATGAACACCCCAATGTATGGGACCATCAAGGTATTTCATTGTTCATCCATCTTGGTTTCATCGAATAACAAACATAAGCAAATAGCATATAATAGATACCACTAGCATTACATATTGCAGAGTAGTCACCATGACAAGACCTTGGTATTTCTCTTTAAATGTAGCTTCTCAACCTGGAGTAGCTTCTAAGTTCTATATTATCTCCTTAATTATCACTAAAACAAGACCCCCCCCCCCAACGGAGGATGGTACCATGAAGGTACGTCACTATTTATCCATCTTGGTCTCATTGAATACGAGACATCGCCAACCAACAGTTAATAAATGCCACTAGCATTACTTACTATAGAGTAGTCACCTCAACAACACCTTCATATTTCTCTTTAAATGTTGCAGCTTGTAAGTGCTCTTGTTTATTCATGTAATGTGATAAACCTTACTTTTCTTATTGGATTTTACTTGTATGTACATGTCGATAAAATGACTATTATAATTTTTCTTTAGTATTGCTAATAAGGGTGGGACAAGGTAAAGTTTTATTAAAGGGGATCTTATGGCCAATAATTTTATTATAAAAACAAGGATTGCATCTTTTCTACACAAAATGTTAAAAAAAAAACTCATAATATTATATGATAGTAGAAAAGCATAAAATCCTAGAATAGTCTCAAACTACTGGACTTTGTTCACTCTGTACATGTTACAATATGCAAACAATATTGTGTAGTAATGACAACAAGAATAGGAGAAAAGTAGAAATTGATAACATTAGAAATTGACAACGGCGCACGTATTTTCATCACTTGCAGTAAAATTAACACGACATTCTTTGTGCTCTCCATCGACAACTGTTTAACTGACATATTTTACTAAAACAACAATATTGCTATTGTATGGACCCAAATTCAATCTTTCTTACATGGAATAAAGCCACTTCCTTCAATCAGACAAAATTTTCAGCCAAATTTAACACACACCAACATTATCGCCCTTTTGCACAAAAAACGTCAAATAAGCATAAAAGAATCACACTTTCGACACAAACCAAAGCTACACAATCGCTTACCATGGAATTCACGAAGTATGACTAACAATTCCACCGAGCCGTTGGTGATAGCTTATTGATCCACTAAACTTCATTTTCTCATCGTTTGATGCAAAATTCATGGTTCCACAATGATTCCTCATCCCAAGAACACCATATTCCGTCATTTCAAAGCCAAGGTCCTGCTAAAATATATTTCTAGAGTTGAAATTAATGACCATACACAGCATGACTACCATTAGTGAGGTCAAGGTGCCACCACTACTAAATATTGTCTTGCATTTGGGCATCCAACTCCAAGTTCATTTGATACTTTTACACTACAACAAAACAAAAAATAGATAGTATACTTTCAATTTTTAGACATGACTCAATATTCAGTTTATTAGGACCATCATGGGGAAGAATTAGAACTACTGAACAAACCTTACAACAACATTGAATCAAATGGCTATCATTGTTTCCTATCCATTCAAGCATTGTACTCGTTTATTGTTTTGTGTATCTACAATGCCTCTATTTTTTTTCTAAATGGGACTGTGCTTATATTTGTTTTGTAAAGGGAACAATGCTTATTCCTAAATCCTTGGACACAGAGTACAAACTTCACAAGCCTGTTGTTGGCACAACACCCCCCCTTTTTTTTTTTTTGAAAAAATATTGGGGCCCCTCCTCTGTTTTTTTTTTTTTTTTTTTGAAAAAGTCTACCTCAAGGTTATCCGGACTTCATAATGTTTCCTTAGTTTTTTCCCTAAAAAAGGAGTCTTTACCTACCTTACTTTTGGAGTTATGTCTTTTTCGCCTAAGTAAAACTCAAGATTTTGGGCCGCAACGGCGGAAGCTCTGGGCTAACTTTGCCGCAATAGCGGAAGAGTTGATCCAAGCCTTCCGAAACCGCGGAATAAAAAGGGGCTAAGTCGAACCGCGGCGGAAAAGTTATCTCAAAGCCTCCGAAAGGGCGAAACTTTTGACCAAGTAGGCCCGCGGCAGAACATATTCATCAAGTTTCTCCACAATGGTGGAAGCTTTCGGCTAACTCTTCCGCAAACATCAAAAATGTTTCAATGAGTCATTTTGGCGGAAGGACTCGTCTATCTCTTCCGCATCAGCAGGTAGAGTGACACATTTTTGGAAGAAATCAGCTAATTGTCTCGTAAAAGCAGACAAGCTCACTTAAGTCTGCCAATGCATCGCGGCACACTTCAGATTTGCGGAAACTTTCAGGCAATTCTCCCGCAACGGCGGGCAAAACTTGACTTTTCTTTCCGTAGAAGAAGGGAGCCTTAACCTAACCTTTCTGATTCCTGGCGGTCATATTTATTGAAAAAAGTTTGATTTGACCCATCAGTACACATCCTTAAAACCCATTTTAATGACTTGCAACCACTGTAATAATGGTTCGCACGTATCATCTTAATATATAGGGTGGGAACCCCATTAGCATTCCATTGTTTCTCGTCGCCCGGAGCTCTCTTCTCATTTCCGTTTGAAGTCACGAAGCGCATCCAGACTCGCAGGCTCTGCAACAAACGACGGCATCCTTCGTCCCTTCCATGTTAGTACCTTCACGGGCCCTGTTATAATGTAGGATTCCCATTTAAAGGGACATGATCTGTCATTCTTTTTCATGCTATCCTAGCTATGGCGAAACTCTCAGAGTAATTGCACCTCTCGTCGACCCATGTGCACCTGATTCAAACATTTTGAATCCCTAAGCACAGACGTAAACAGCCGTAGAACCTCAAGGTTCCCACCGCTTAAAGTATTGGAAGAGTTGGCAGCACATCTGCTCGTTGTAAAAAAGCCACCGGTTTAGACCAACCCTGCCCATCCTTGCACCAAGTTATAAGCATTTTCGTGACTGTAGAATTTACATCTTTCTATGCTTTCAGGCCATTTTGTGTCATGTCTTGTATTATAAGAACGTAGAATGCTTAGGCCCACCGCATGTTCATCACTCTCTAATCCATAGTTGCAATATCAGTGGCAGAAGTAATTGAATTAAAGATTTTCATAAGATTATAAAATGGCGTGTGAAAGAAATATTTTTGTTTTTAAAAGAAAAACAGTAATCAAACAGAATTTAGGAGTTCTGGTTGGCATTTGGATATTATTGTTATAGAAGGATGCTAGTTTGGATTGTTAACATCGTGTCATACATTCTTATTTGTGTTTAATTGGTTAACAGGATCTTCAAAATGGCTAAAGGTGGCAAGAGAAAATCAAAGGCAGCCGACAAGAGCACAAGAGTAGAAACTAGGTTCTAGGATACCAAGTGCACCACAGGCGTGCCTCTAGAAGTTAACTGGGGAGATGTATACCGCATGATAAGAGATCAGGACTTCCCTAAATCTCTTCTGGAGGAGGAATGTTGATATTAGAACATCCGAAACTCCTATATATCCAAGGCGGCCACACGCCCAGAACTCTTCCGGTGCTCAAAAGTAATCGGATGGGTGTTGCAGCATGCAAACACCGAGACAAGAGTGATAGCAGATAGCAGAGGAAAGGCTTTCGCCTTGTTTCACCCATCTTATATCTCAACGGCCTACAAGTTACCCAAAGCACAGCAGCGGCTTGATGATGCATGGTTGGAAGGGATCTAGATGGATAACCTAGAAATGGCAAGGAAGCTTTTAATTTCAGGCAAGCAAATCAGAAGGAAAGATAGCGAGGAGTATGAGGTTCACAATCTGAGGCCCCCTTTCAGACTGATCGTTCTCATGTTAAGCAGAATCTTCAGGAGACTTGATGGGACGATGTTTATGCTATAATGGGTTCCTATCATCCACTATGTAGCCTTCAAAGGGACACTCTTCAACTGGGATGATATTCTCTCAGACAGCCTGTCATAAGCTATAACAGCTGCACAAGAAGGGTTAGTGGAGAGGAAGGCAAAATATTATATGGCTTCTTACCTGATAGATTGTATCGTGGCGAAATGTCCCTTTCCCAAGCTGGGATGCATATGGAACTCGGCAGATGGCTCAGTGTTCATTGCCTACAAAATATTCTGGGCTCAAAATTACAAAAGGGATTACAAACTCATTTGCGAGGAGTTCATCATGCCCCTATATGAATTAATATTTAATGAAGAACCCAACTTCCTATCTGAGAACGCCATGGAAGCTTTGGAGAAATACGGTGATTTCTATTTTTCACCAGAAGGCACCTACATAAGAATGTACGGAGGTTCCAAAGCCTCGTATATTCTACCTAGGTATGCTATGGATTATATAGTACACAAGGAGATGGTAAGACATGTATTCATTGATGGAATGGGTAATACCTTGTATAAGGCCAAGAAAGCTACTTTTCTGCCCTTACCCTTCTATGTCGGGGCCTACAAGTTCTCAGGAATTGCAACTATGAAAGATTTTGTTGCAGAGTTGAGGAGCTTTCATTTTGGAGAAAGGATTTTTCACAGGAATGATCGACAGGGAAAAATTGCACAGCATTTCAAAGAACTCTCCACTCCCTATAAGTATGCCAACTTTTATGATCAACAGGAGGAAGCATATAGGGGGATCAACATTATGACTGAGCTACAGATTTGTCAAATGGGCAAAGGAGGGGCCAGCTCGAGCTCTAATGTTGTGGGGAAAATAGGTCCGCAGCTAGAAAAGGGTACCGTGGAGACTGCTGAGGCTTTCTCGAAAGAAAAACAAAGGCTCCTGGAACAAGCCAAGGCAAAGAGGAAAGAAGAAGAAGAGATAATCAAATTGGAAAGAAATGCGAAGCAGGAAGAAGATGATACATTAAGAAGAGAGCAGGAGGAAGAGGCACGAAGAAAAAAAGAAGAAGAAAAGAAATCCCAAGAGGATGTTGATCCGAAAAGCCCAGACCTGCAAAACTTAGATAGGGGTTCCCCCATAAGAGATCTCCCCATTGTTCCTTTTACACCCTACAAAGGCAATACAGTCTCTAAATGGGAAAAGTTCACATACAACAAGAAAAGAAAAACCATTGTTAAAGAGACAGGTTCCAGTTTGAAAAGACCTTTTCGGCCAGACATCATCACTACACATGAGACCACAGTCATGCAGAACACAGAGGAGGCTGCTAAGCTCCTAGCATCCATCTCCGTAGCCACGGTTACAACGACTGCAGACAATGTCAACATACTAGGAGATCAATTGAGTGAAGAAAAGGAGGCACGTCAGTTGCAGGAAGCCTTAGTCAAAGAGCAGAACTATACAAATTTGATGATCGAGAGGAATGATGCTCTTTCATCTCAAAAGGAAGAGTTAAATGAAATTCTCCAACAACTAGAGGCTGACAGGAGAGCTCTGGCAATACAAGTAAAGGTGTTAAAAGAAGAAAAGGGAGAACTTGAAGAAAAAAAATCAGAGGCTTGAATCAGAGAAGGTTGACAACATTCAAGAGATCATCGACCTGAAAGAACACATTGAAAAGTTGCGAGGCAATGAATTGTTAGAGCAACAATTAAAGCTGGAAAACAACAAAATGGGAGACATTATCCCCTTCGACGAGCAAGCCTGTGAAATACTAAGAGAGACCTATGGCGTCCAAGAACTCCTATCAGAGGAAATATACATGCTAAAAGCAATAATGGCCCAAGTTAGGGAAATCAATGTTGAAGCCACCCGGGTCAGGAAGAAGCACGCATGCATCAGTGGAGAGATTAAAAAACACATAGAATGGAGGGAAGGGAAGTCAGAGTTCCCGACAACTCTTCCCCTTAAGTCTGTTGTTGAATACAGGGCAGATGTATGCACCCTAGAATATTCTAAAGATTGCAGAGTAAAGCTGGCCACCGTAACCTTAGCTACTTATGAGCGGTGCAAGAATTTGTATTTCCAAATACGAGCCACACAGGAAAGTTGTCAGATAGCCATGCCTCAAAATTTAGAAGAATTCCCAGATAAAGCACAACGTTTATCTAAGCTAAGTGAGGAACTCAAGGCAGAGAGTGAATATGTGCAGAAGCTGGATGTCTTGACTTCAGAATACCTACACCAATTTATCAGCGAAGCAGCTATTCATAAACACCGCCTAGAAGAAAGTCTCAGGGCCACAATGGCAGAAATAACTATCTTAGCAGAAGAGCTCGCCAAGCAAAGAGTATCTCTCAGATTTATGATTCCCCTGGTTGGAATAAATATCGTAAAAGAAGCAAATCAGTGGGGAAATTATATAGCAGAGGTAGATAGGGCATTGGTAGCCAGTCAAGTTTCCACATCAGAAAGTGGCCCAGCTGTCACAGTAGTGATAGAAGAAACCCCAGCGGTCCCGGTAGCGCCTAAGTCGTCCAAAGCGCCAACACAGGGATGACTCCCATTCGCCAGCATGTCTCATGGGTTGTTAGTTTATGCATGTACCTTTGAAATATTAAAATGACTTGCACTCCCGATTTTTTGTAAAGTTATTTGAGATATTTCTCTTTTTGTAATATCAACACTACAAGACAAATTAGAGGAATATAAACGGTTGGAGTATAGGTGGAAACTTTTGGCACATCTTTTAAAGATATATAAAGCTGATTAGAGGAAGGTAGAAAGGACTTTTGGCAGGTGAAAGGTTTTCTGTCTTGTAAATGAACTATTTCTGCTACACGAATAAGAAAAATCGTTTTGGCCTGTGGAAGCCGGCACAACACTTTGCTTGGAGTCTTGTTGGATAATTGATGAACTATTTCTGCGTTTTCATACATTTCCTATGAGATCTTTCCTAGCTATTGTGAATTAATTCTCTGCTATGAATGGTTTCATTTCCATTGCAAAATTTATGTGTTAAATGGGTGATTGAATGTTTATCTTTATCTAGGATATCTTAGATAATCTTTATTTCTGCTGTAAATGCTCCTTCCAATTTAACAGCTATCTGTGGAGTTATTGGGTGTGTTTTTCTGTTTATTACCCATTCTTTAAATTTGCTCCTTATAAGGATAGGATAATTTAGATTTAAATTAGATTAGCATAGATTTGTTTGCCACATGCATTTAATCTAGGGCACGTGCATATCATAATAAATACAAAAAATACATAACCGGTGGATCAGGACGCAACCGGTAAAACAAACAAATCTTCAAATCTCACATGGTAGCCGGAACTGTTAACCGGACGGATTCCCCATACCAAACGGTGGGCGATCTAGTTGGGATCACTTACTGGGGAGAATCCCTTGCTGATTGATGCAACGATATTCGAGGCATCAACAAAACCAAATAGATTTTTTGCATTTGAGTTGAAGGGTTTTCCAAGTCCAAGTCTAACCACTTTGATCTATGTGATGCTTATTCAAAGGAATGGGGAATATCCGTACCAAGAGTTATCACGACTTGACTGGTTACTGATCCCGTTGACCCCAAAATTTGGAGTTGAATTGGAAACTAAAAAACCAGAAACAAAACCAGTTGACCAAAAAATATATATAAAATATCTAAATTTTTATTATATGTGTGTGTGTGTACATCCATGAAAATTTAAAGCATTAAATATGCAATGCTTTCTCAACTATATAGATCAACGTTCCACTAAGTTTTCGAGACGCGGGCATGCGAGAGGGGGGAAATGCAAGAGCTGTCGATTTAGAAGTTTCCCTCATATTTTAGGAAACATCAAAGGGGACATTGGGGTCTTCAACATAGGGGACCCCACCATAAATATTACAAAAATTATATTAGAATACATAAAAATTGAAAGTTTGGGCATAACTTATTAAAGTCTTTAAATTTACAATATAAAGATTAATACAAGTTTACAACATACATCAAGTGAAATAAAATGAAATACAACCATACATAAGCTATAACTTATCATAAAAATTTGGAAATACAACCATATTGAACAATGAAATGAAATAGAGGCTAGAAAGAACGAAAATAGTGGACGACATAGAACTTTATCATTTTATTTTTCATTTTTTTGGTAAAAAATAGTCAAAGGAAACATGGGACACCATTTTTAGGAGGTAACATTTCCCTTTTTCCGAGAAATGTCCCCTTTTTATGTGTCCTTGAGTTTCCGATCAAATGGGGACATGGGGGGTGTGTTTCCAATGGAGTTTCCAAGTTTATGGGACTTGTGGGGGCATGGAAGCACGTTCCCTATCCTTGGGGACATGTCCCTATGTAATACTGATATAGGTAGCAAGGATTTATAATTAGATTTAGTGTTTTAAGGGTTTAGAATTATATTTCATGTTTTAGGTTTTCTTTTTGTTTTTTAAGTGGAATTGATGGGCCCACATGCACTCGTACAAAGCTAGAAGGTTTAATTTGGAAAGAATTGTTCCATATGGAGTTGGTCATTTTCGATTTGATGGGTAAGTTCTAACCAGAAACCACTCAGGACTAATCCCACTAGCCAATTCAGTCGGTTTAATTCCATTTCTGATAACACTAATTTTTACAAAGAGCTCAAGTAAAACTAATACCAACCATGTAAAATATTTAAGGACCTTACCTAATGAAAGAGGGTTGGCCTTTCAAGACCAACCCAGTTGTTGCTTGTTATACAGAAATTAGTTTAAGCTCAAATTTCTTGTTAAAAATATTATCAAGAAAACTAGGATCTTTGTTCTAATATATCGAAATATATCTTCATCACCTTAAAAAAATTAGAACAAAACAAAGCATCAAAAACCATCATGTAAATATTGAAAGGATCCCACAAGTACCTAGAAAGGTTTTCTTACCCCTTCAAGATAAAGTTCTCTATGCTGAGCAGTTCTAGGAAGAGGTTCTCATTCCTCCCCTTGATCTTCCTTTTCTCCTTCTTCACCCTTAACAAGAAAAATCATATATGTGAAAGCTCCCATTTGATGCAGTTTCTTACATGCCTCTAAGCACGCTACCTGCAAAAGGAGCACAAACCAATAAGACAATGTAAATCTATCAAAAAGTGTTGCAAGCTCTTATAAGAAGAAAAAACATGTTGGTAAAAGTGACATACTTGTTGTGCTAAGTGAATTGAACTGCAAAGAGGCCCTTCAAGCTTCTCAAATGTGCATCGCAATGAAGCTGAAGTTCACATGAATACTCAATAGAGCCTTCTTCTCATGTTGTCTCATGGTAAATTATAGTCTTAATATTGAGTACCTGGATGGGACATAAATATAAGAAAATTTCACAATTCAAAACATCCCCTTTTGTTGATACTAGCATGTACTTTTCATCCTTCACATTGATGATGAACAATTTTAAGAACATTCTAATTTGAATAATAGTATCAAAAATGAAATTGTCATCAAGCATACTTGTCACTTGGCAATGCCTAGGAGCAATAGAAATGGATGAGTCCTACAACAGAGTTCAAACTTACAATGGCACCAATGTTGGCCACCTGGTATACAACTCCTAATGGTGTCTCCACAACACTCAACTTTGATGAATCTTTGAGATAGCTAAGATCATTTCTCTTCACTATTTCTTGCATTTCAAAGAAATGCTTCATGGGACAAGTTACCCCTGGAAATATGACACCAAGCTAATTAGAAAACCATTTTGACAAATATATCTACACTTGTTCCTAACAAACTACAAGGATATATTACTAAAACAAAAAATAATAACATGTGCACATATTTTCATCACTTGCAGTAAAATCAACAGGACATTCTTTGTGCTCTCTATCTACAATAGTTTAATTGACATATTTTACCGAAACAATGATATTACTATTGTACGGACCCAAAATTCAATCTTTCTTACATGGAATAAAGCCACTTCCTTTGATCAAAAAACATTATCATCCAAATTTAACACATGCCAACATTACCCCCCTTATGCACAAAAAACGTCAAATAATCATAAAAGCATCACACTTTCGACACAAACCAAATCTACAAAATCGCTTACCATGAAATTCACGTAGTACGACTAACAATTCCACCGAGTCGTTGGTAACAGGTTATTGATCCACTAAACTTCATTTTCTCATGATTTTATGTAAAATTCATGGTTCCACAACAATTCCTCATCCCAATAGTGCCAGATTCTGCCATTCCAAAGCCAAGATCCTACTAAAATATATTTATAGAGTTGAAATTAATGACCATACACAGGATGACTATCATTAGTGAGGTCAAGGTGCCACCACTACTAAATATTGTCTGGCATTTGGGCATCCAACTCCAAGTTCATTTGATACCTTTATGCTGCAACAGAACAAAAAATAGATAGTATACTTTCAGTTTTTAGACATGACTCGATATTGAGTTTATTAAGACCATGATGGGGAAAAATTAGAACTAGCAAACATACCTTACAACAACATTGAATCAAATGGCTATCATTGTTTCCTATCCATTCAAGCATTGTACTCGTTTATCTTTTTGTGTATCTACAATTCCTATATTTGTTTTGTAAATGAGACTGTGCTTATATTTGTTTTGTAAAGAGAACAATGTTTATTCATAAATCCTTGGACACATAGTACAAACTTCACAAACCAGATATAATTTTTGCATTTGAGTCGAAGGGTTTTCCAAGTCCAAGTCTCACTACTTTAATCTATATGATGCTTATTCGAAGGAATGGGGAATATCCTTACCAAGATTTATTAGTACTTGGCTCGTTACTGATTCCATTGACCCCAAAATTTGGAGTTGAATTTGAAAGTAAAAAAACAAAAACAAAAACCAGCCGACCAAAAAATATATAAAATATTTAAATTTTTATTAAAAGTATATATTCATGCACATCCACGAAAATTTAAAGCATTAAATATGCAATGCTTTCTCAAGTATATAGATCAATGTTCCACCAAGGTTTCAAGACGCGGGCACGTGGGAGTGGGGAAATGCAAGAGCTTCCTATTTAGAATTTTCCCTCAAATTTTATGAAACATCAAAGGGGACGTTGGGGTCTTCAACGTAGGGGACCCCGCCATAAATATTACAAAATTTATATTAGAATACATAAAAATTGAAAGTTTGAGCACAACTAATTAAAGTCTTTACTTTTATAATATAAAGATTAATACAAGTTTACAACATACATCAAGTGAAATAAAATGAAATGCAACCATACATAAGCTATAACTTATCATAAAAAACGGGAAATACAACCATATTGAACAATGAATGAAATTGAGGCTACAAAGAAGGAAAATAGTGAACGACATAGAACTTTATCATTTAATTTTTTGTTATTTTTGTCAAAAACAGTCAAAGCAAACATCGAGACATCATTTTTAGGAGGTAAACATTTCCCTTTTTCCGAGAAACGTCCCCTTCTATGTGTCCTTTAGTTTCCTTCAAATGGGGACATAGGGGGGAGCGTTTCCAATGCAACTTCCAAATTTTTGGGACGTGTGGGGGCATGGAAGCACGTTCCCTATCCTTGGGGATATGTCCCCGTGTAATACTGATATAGGTAGCAAGGGTTTATAATTAGATTTAGGGTTTTAAGGGTTTATAATTAGATTTCATCTTTTAGGTTTTCTTTTTGTTTTTTAAGTGGAATTGATGGGCCCACATGCACTCGTACAAAGCTAGAAGGTTCAATTTGGAAAGAATTGTTCCATATGGAGTTTGTCATTTTCGATTTGATGGGTAAGTTCTAACCAGAAACCACTCAGGACTAATCCCACTAGCCAATTCAGTCGGTTTAATTCCATTTTTGATAACACTAATTTTTACAAAGAGCTCAAGTAAAACTAATACCAACCATGTAAAATATTTAAGGACCTTACCTGACTAAAAAGGGTTGACCTTTCAAGACTAACCTAGTTGTTGCTTGTTATACATAAATTAGTTTAAGCTCAAATTTCTTGTTAAAAATATTATCAAGAAAACTAGGATCTTTGTTCTAGGATATGGAAATATATCTTCATCACCTTAAAAAAATTAGAACAGAATAGAACATCCCAAACCATCATGTAAATATTGAAAGGATCCCACAAGTACCTAGAAAGGTTTTGTTACCCCTTCAAGATAAAATTCTCTATACCGAGTAGTTCCAGGAAGAGGTTCTCCTTCCTTTGCTCGATCTTCACCCTTATCTAGAAAAAGCATGTATGTGAAAGCTCCCATTTGATGCAATTTCTTACATGCCTCCAAGAACACTACTTGCAAAAGGAGCATAAACCAATAAGACAATGTAAATCTATCAAAAAATGTTGCAACCTCTTATATGAAAAAAAACATGTTGGTAAAAGTGACATACTTGTTGTGCTAAGTGAATTGAACTGCAAAGAGGCCCTCTGAAGGGCTGTGTATATGACACTTTTTGTTCTCCTATTCTTGCCTTGTTTATGTACTTTTCACTTGATTCCTACACCATCACTAGCTCTCTTGATCACATTTAGAATGGTTTTGGATTTGGTAAGGATTGATTATGTTTTCCTTGATATTTGTCATTTGCTGATGATTTGGATAGAGTTGTGTTTCCATAATTGCCTACTAAAGAAGTGGTGTTTCATTTTCATCTTATTTTGATTCAAGGTTGTAGAATGAAGTAATTGCGGAAGGCTACAAATTCTTGCATATAAGTATCAAGTTTATACATATTATGCCCGTAAAAGCTAAATGTATGGTTGATCGAGTCTTCTGGTCAATTAAAGCGATCCTGCTGGTCATTATACATCAAGACTAGTCAAAATACTAAACACCTTTCACGGTTCCATAGTCAATCCGAGGATCAGTGATTCTGTAGCGAGCTCAAGGATTTTGGAACTATTCAACAACTTGCAATTCATTGGGTCATCTAACGAATTTGTTCATCGTTCTGATATATTTGTAGAATCACTTCCACTCTACACGCTACCAGCCCTGGATTGGCTCACGCGGTCTTTTGGAAATCAAAATGATGTGCTTTATTTGGAAATAGGTTGTAATTGCACATTTCTTCATAATCTTCCTTATGGTTATTGATGTATAAAAACTGAGAAACCTCTCCAAGGAAGGTGAGCCATCATTTTACACAGACTTATTGCGCACTACTGTAATCAAACTCCATATTATATAAATCTGCTATTTCCTGATTTTGGATGTGTTGATTAATTTGGTGTGAGTGATTGGCTTGTTCAGCCACTATCTCAGAAGGCAGGGCCCCCTTCTATGACAAGGGCTATTGTAGTTAGGATTTCCCTTTTTGCATGTGGTTTGATATTCGATTTAGTGTTTTACATTTATAATTTGTTGTGTTGATTATAGTCGAGTGTGAATGCTTAAATTGTGAATGATCAAGTAGTGCAATCGGTTTTCATTATTATTGAATAATAGAAGAATTCATGGATGGTGAATGTTGGATTAAGGAATAAACCTGTGGTATAATAGGCACATTAATTATTTCTTGGAATTCTGTTAGGAAATAGAGGCTTGTTGCTCAATTCAATTAGTTCATTACGATTCAATTACTGGAGTTGTTGTCTTTTCGAATCTGGTTCTTACAAGGATTTCTATGTGTGTTAATCTAGAATCTGTCATTGAATTTCCTTTTGTAGCATAGCCAGGTAATCAATTGTAATCCATAGACAATGCTTTCAGTTGGAGTGTTTGTAATGTCTTTCCTGTAGCAGTAATCTTGTTAAACACCTTCACCACATAGTTGTACTTTTAATCTAGTTTTACCAGTTTCCTTGCCTTCTCCTATATGACAAATCATTCATATTACAGTTCTGGCATAAACATTGTCGGGTAGCTCATAAGTCTCTAAAACCCCTGGGCAATTTATGAGCATCTTTCCATTGCATTTGTATTAAAAGGAGAAATAAAATCTCATCATTTTGGCGTTGTTGCCAGGGAGCTGCCAAAGACATTGCAATTTTGGATGATTGTTTTGATTATGTGGGTGCGACTCATTTATTTTTCTTCTGAGTGTAATGTGGATGATATTTTTTTGAAATTGGTCTTGCATGATTTATGAGGAGGGACGAGTAAGACACATAGAAAAATTTGCCCGTCGCAGGTCCCTGTGATTCTGAATCATGCCAATTATTCATGTGTAGAATAAGAGATAGTACAGGTAGGATTGTATATGCATATGATACCCCCCCAGGTACTAACCGTGTAGGAAGTGCAGGAAGCTCAATAAGAGGAGGATGTACTAGAAGGAGCCCACCTTCCACCAACATTCCGCAACAAGAGAGGCCTGAGAATTCTACCATTCCCACTGACTGAATGGTGGTACAAACGCAAGTCGATAAAAACCTGCCAGTGACGAAATTCATTCAGGAAGAAGATCTTATCAATCATTTTGGTAGTGATAGCCAGAGTGAGGAACAACAGTCTACCAGATCTCCCTTTTCAACTAGATCGGCTACATTGGAAGGTTTTAGGGTCAATGTGGATGGCAGGGAAGAGCATATTCCAAACAGAGAAGACACCGACCGAGGAGAGACTAATGGAGCACGATCAAGTACCAGAACCACTACTTCCAATTACCAATCAAAAATTCAGGGACCACACTGACAAATCTGATGAAAAACATCCCACATTCAGCATTGCCGAGTTTTCATGGAATGGCAAGTGAGGACCCGGACACGTTTCTATTTAAATTTGATGTCCTTTGTAGAAGTTATGATTACATTATAGACCAACAGAAACTGAAACTTTTTCTAGCCACATTGAAGAATATGGCACTTAGATAGTTCATGGGACTGGGAGGAGACAACATTGCAACCTGGGCCCAGATGAAGAAAGTCTTCCTAGATAAATACCAAGAATATTGCAAAGATAAGGATCGAAAGGAAGCCATATTTAAAATGACCCAACAAGAGGATGAAAAATTGGAAGACTATGTGGAGAGATTTCAATACAACTTGCAAAGATCAAGGCAGAATGCGTTAAACGATGATACATTAAATTTTTTTCTCTTACGAGGAATAAGAGATGATTGCATTGATTTGCTGAATTTAATGGGTGCAGGGGATGTATCCCTGCTCGAGTATGTAGAAATATGCGACCTCTGCAGAAGATATTCAAGGAATGCCTCTAGGTCAGGAAAAGGGATCAAAGATACAGTGAATAGAACCACCAGGACTTCAAGGGAAGGAGTTTCGAGAGTGGAGTTTGGCAATATCTTCTAGGATTTTAAAACCAATATCCTCAGCTCTTTGAGTTCTCAGTTGAATGCACTTCAGGAAAATAAAAGGAAAGAAGAGGAAGATTGAGATTTAGCCATTTTTTTCCCTAGATGCAGAAAAAGGTACCCCCTCAAGAGATTCCCATTAGAAAAAATGGAAATCTGCTTTTAGGTGACTAGGAGCATCCTACGAAAGAATGCCCCTCACTTCCAGGACATAAGGCTATATATGCGGAAGCAGGGACATATGCAGAACCGGTTTGCTTCATATCTCAAAAGTGCCCATGGAAACCCCGACCTTCAGGTATGATGCTAGATCCTATGCAATCATTCAATCCTTATTGGAATAATGCTCAAATACATCAACCACAAGTCTCACAAGGTTTAAAAATTCCACAAAATTTTCAACCTTGGTATCCACCTATGACACCACAAACCTGGGCACCTCCATACTCGCAAAATAACCCGTGGAAACCAAATTGGAGAAATCCAGGCTTTGGGAATCAGTCACATATTCAATTACAAACTCCTCAACTGAAAAACCCCCAATTCCAATTTGCACTGGTACAACTATTAATGCAACCTCATCCGCAACCTCAGTTAGCACTATCATTGAATAATCCACCTCCGAGACCAACCCACTCCTAACCCTAATAATAAGGTTGGAAAACCTGTAATGACTGTCAAGTTACCTAATTATCCAACATATTCCATTTCTACAGTAGATTGCCATGACATCCAATTACGTTATGGCAGAAATATCAATAAAGCTACATCTCCCATAATTATCGAGGAAGAAAATGAAGAGACACTAGAAACCTCACCAGTTCATTCTGAAGAAACACCAAAGATCTTACTTGCTCAATCTGAAGATAATATCCCACCCATCCCACCCAGGAAACCACAAGAAACAGAGCAAAAATGACCTCCACCATACCCTCAGCGCTTAGTTGTTGACAAAGTAATGCCTCAGTCAGAATTTGATTTCCTGGGAGAATTATGAAATGTCCGTGTGAAGATTCCACTATTTCAAGCTATCAGAGACATCCCCATTTATTCCAAATTGTTTAGAGAGTTATGTTTGAAGAAACTGGGAATAAAGAGGAAGGACCCCCCAACAGTGCATGTGATAGGAGACTTGGAATACTTGATAATGGGGGACACTCTTGTTGCTAAGTATTCTGAACCTGGAAGTCCCGTTGTCAAGGTAAAAATAAATGGCATTTCTCTCTCCAACACACCGATATATTTGGGAGAAGCCATTAATGTCATGACTAAACACACAATGGAGAGATTGGGCCTCACAAATCTTCGACAAACTACTACCGTTTTACAGTTGGCTGATCAATCTCCTGTTAGACCAGAAGGCGTTAAAGAATATGTTGTCATTTCAATGGATTCATGGGAATACCCGATGGAATTTATGGTTCTGCAGAAAAAATCAAACTTGGGATGTTATCCTTTAATTCTGGGTCGACCTTGGTTGGCTACAATTGATGCCTATATTGGATGTCAAACATGAAATATGTGCATATCTCATAGTAATGCTGTCAAAGAACTCACATTGTACCCTCCTACGAAGCCAACAATACAACATGAATTTTCCTTGTGGCCAAGTGATGAGAAATTCGAGCAAGAAGAGGAGACCCTACAACTCTACATGATTGAACATTCCCTGGAAGTAAAACAACCAACTGAGGATGATCTGATCAGTCAGTTTTTGACAAATTCCAGCCCTTCTTTGGATTTCCGGGAATTACTCAGTTCAGTATGTGTTACCCATCAAACTGAGACTATCTTGAGCTCATCTATTACCCCTGACACTAAATTTAAGATCCATAGTGATCCCATGATCAAAGAAGTGGAAATCGAACCTGGAAAGACATTAAAAATCAGCTCTACATTGTCGAATCAGTAAACTGAGATACTTATCTCTGTATTGAAGAAACGTAAAAATGCATTTGCCTAGGATTACAGTGACATAAAAGGTCTCCACCCTGATTTGTGTATGCATCATATCTATATAAAAGGTGTGTTGGAATATTATCACCATCATTTTTTATATTTGCATGTCTGCATGCATCTAGTCATCATGCATGCAATTGCATGCATCCAGTCATCAGTATGATAGTCTCCCAGCACCTATTCCTTATTTTGCAACCCCCAAGAGCCTGTTTCTGATCAGTGTTATCCCTCCTAGCCACTGATGTTGTTAGGAACCCGTGTCAACCCTTCTCTTTACTATGTTAGTATATTGTTGTTGGATGCATATGCTTTGTAAGCCATCCCATAGTATTTGTTGATCCATAGTTTATATTAGCCCATAGTATTGACCCATAGTATTGGACGCATATGATTTGTAAGTCGTCCTGTAGTATTATATGTCCCATGGTTTTGACTCATAGTATTGGGCATAGACTTAGTATATAAGTGTGTGTTGAGGTCATTGAAGGCATCGTGAAGTTAATTGTATTGAGCTTTCTCAAAGGAGGTTGCCCCCTCGAAGTGGCCCGTGATAAATATAAAAGTGATTCTGAGTTCTATTATTTTCTGATATCTCGTGTATTTGCATTAATTAATTATTGCAGGTTCTTCACATCTGGTATCAGAGCACTTTCTTGGGCTCTTTGGGTGGAATTTCTGCCAATTTTTTTTTCGCGTTATTGCAAGTTTGGATCTGGGAATAACCCCTATCCGCTTAACTGTGGGACTTACTTGGGCATAAGCCCTAAAACTCATTGTGAGGAGTACCACAGGAACCCCAAAGTAGCTGGCCCATTGAGAGGACCTGCCAGCGAAAAGGGCAATGACCCCTACCTGATTGACTTGTTCCCACCCGTGAGGTAAACCAAGAGCTGTTGTTTATGGCAAACAGTTATTATTTTTACCTGAGCCGTGGAGTGAGGGGTACTGCCCCAATACGCAAGTCGTCAGACAACATTGGTGGCCGAGTGAATCCCTTGAACCAATAGGAATCCGCACATACCTGGGGTCCATATCTATTTTCAGCTGAACTGTTGCCGATCACTTTTGCTCCAGATCCAGCCATTTCAAATCTATTCTAAAAGTCGTTCCAGATCCAGTCACCATTTCAGAACCAGTCGTTTTCGATCTCTTCCGCGCCGTTGCAGATCCTTGTTTCAACTCTGTTTTCCCTGAAACTTCACTGACATCCCTGCAATCCCATTCTGCATATCTCATTCCTAAAGACCCTATCCCAAATTCCACTTCCCAAGACCAGAAATCCCACATTTGTCTATTTTTAGGGTTTGCCATAACTCCTTCAATTTTCACCCAAATGCCTTCAACCTTTGCCACCGTGTTCCTTTCCTAATTCTGCTTCTTTGTCCCTCTCTACCAAATTTTCTCATTCTTTCACCCCGCTTATGAAATCCCCATTTTTAGATTCCCTGTCCATCAAAAAGTGTCCAAAACCTAGTCAAACCCCAATTACCCATCCGATTTTTTCCCAAATCCAAATCTTCCTTTACTAAATAAGCTTTTGTTTGTGTTTTTCTATCCATTTCCAAAAAAAAAACAAAAAAAAATCTTGGTTGTGGTTGTCACCCGCGCAGGAGAAAATACCATGGAAGAAGCACTTGCAGCCATCCAAACCAAACTCCAAGATCTGGATGAAAAATTTCTCAGCCTCCATCTTCAGCATTCAACCATGAACAATAAACGACAGCCAAAATATTTTGCAGCCACTGAGTTCTTTTCTTCCAACAATTTTTATGGGCCGAAGCTTGATTTTCCTCGCTTCAATGGTACTGATCCGACTGGATGGATATACTACGCAGAACAATATTTCAGTCTGCATAATACTTTTGATGTCCAGAAAGTTCCACTTGCATCCTTTCATTTGGAACAGGAAGCCCTTCAATGGTACCGTTGGTACATCAAAGCTCATCCCAAGCCAAACTGGACAGATTTTTGCCAACTCCTTTTGCCACGATTTGGTCCTAGTGCTTTTGACAACTTCATAGGAGCACTCACTAAACTTCACCAAACTGGCACAATGAGAGAGTATCAGACATAATTTGAGAAACTCGCCAATCACACAGAAGGATTTTCTGATGAATTTTATAGGAGTTGTTTTATCACTGGTCTTAAGGATGAAATCCGGTCAGAGGTTAAAATGTTCTGTCCCAACATAATGATGGAAGTCCCAGGGTTGGCTAAGTTGGCAGAAGACAAGCTTGTAGCCCAACAACGCTCCAAACCCACTTTTGTTCCCTTCCGAAATATGGGTTATCAACGACCTCCCATCCCGCCAGCTCCTCGACCAACTCCTATCAAGCATTTGTCTGAAACTGAGATGCAGGCACACCAAGAAAAAGGGATTTGTTATAATTGTGATGAGCAATTCACTCAGGGACATAAATGTGTTCAATAAAATCTCTATCTCTTGGATGTGGATTCTCTGCCTGTGTCTGAACTTGGTGAAGAAGCTCCAGATACAGTAGATGATCATGTCGATATTTAGCACCCGCCTGTTGACACCCCATCTCAGGACGACCCACCCGTGATCTCTCTCCATGCTGTAACCGGTGTCACAACCCCACAAACAATGTAGGTTAGGGGATACTTCAAAAAGTTCCCTCTTACCATACTCATTGATTCTGGTAGCACTCATAACTTCATTGACCCTCAGATTTCCAAACAGGCTGATTGTTTTGTCCATCCTTGCTCCAACTTTGAAGTCATGGTTGCCAATGGGGGCACCTTACCTTGCAAGGAGAAGTGTCACAATGTGCGTATCTCTATGGAATATTATAACCTGCGCTCTGACATGTTTTCCTTGTCCCTAGGCGGATGTGATGTGGTTTTGGGCATTCAATGGTTACGCACACTTGGCCCCATCTTATGGCATTTTGCTAAACTTTGGATGCAGTTTTCAGTCAATGGGGCACAACACAAATTAATGGGCTTACAACCAGGGTCTCTCTGCATCATCAGTTCACATCACCTAGAAAAAATACTTAAGAAGAACTCACATGGTGTCATCGCTCAGCTCCATTCCATTCAGATGCACCCATCAACAGTCTCCACTACTTCCTTGGACAGATATGCAGGTGTCTTTGTTGAACCAATTGTTAAATTTTTCAGAATTTACTTCAATCTGATCTAGGATCTTAACTGAGAGAACAACATGTACAACATATCTACAGCATATCAATCATAGACACAATAATGCAAGCACACAAGAGACACAGATTTTACTTGGGGAAAACCATAAAGGTGAAAAACCCCAATAACTTCCTCAGAGATAGATAGAGCAATGATACAAACAGAATAGAAGAGATAGTCTTCTCCTAGCAGCAGAGCCTCCTCCTCCACAAGTGCACCACTCTCCCAAGTGTGAGTGAGAGAATAGAATGTGTAAAATGAGAGAGACACACTCTCTATTTATACACTAACTTGACTTGACCTTTACTCAACTAGGTTGGCCTCAACTTAACCACTTAACATAATGCTGACTGGGCTGACCCCCACTAGGGTGGTCTAATAACCCTTTGACCCACGTGTCCAACCCCCAATAGGGTGGTCTAATTACCCTTTGACCCACATGACTTATACAGGGCTGACCCCAACAAGGTGGTCTAATAACCAATCAAGTATAAGTTACGACACTTACAATATAAATGACGACACTTCCGTATAGAGGAATAATAACATCTCTATAGGAATACAATATACATATATGTGAAATACATTCTGAAGTTACATATACATCAACACTCCCTCTTAACTAGGAAGGTATTTCTCGACACAGGTCTTTTAGCACAAGTCTTCTTTTCTGGATCATCATCAACGAATCATCATCCTCGAATCATCGTCATTGTCACTATTGCTGCTATCTCAATCAATCTCTGAGTCTACTCGTCATAGGAAGTTCTACAGAGCCAGTCCTTTTTCATACTGGATGTAGGCCCACCACCTGCAGGTCTTCGTCATCACTGGCCATACTGTGGAATCCTCAGGACTTATTACGTGAGTCAACAAAACCTCTAAAGATCATCCCAGGACTGATTACGAGCACACAGCTCAACCTATCGGATCTCCCAGGATCTTTTACATGTTACTACACAACCTGTCCACGGCCACAGAGTATCATGAAGCACAACCCAGATGCACACACACAACACTTACACTCACCGGCATGGGAGGACCAACCTACCACCATCCATGAAAGGCTCACAACACTTACATCAACGACCATGGGAGAACACATCTGCCACCATGTCGGAAAGGCTCCACACTTACAACAATGCACATGGGAGAACACATCTACCAGCATGTCGGAAAGGCACCGCACTTACATCAACGCACATGGGAGAACGCATCTACCACCATGTCGTAAAGGCTCCACACTTACATCAATGCACATGGGAGAACACATCTACCACCAAGTCGGAAAGGCACCGCACTTACATCAACGCACATGGGAGAACGCATCTACCACCATGTCGGAAAGGCTCTGCACTTACATCAACGCACATCTACCACCATGTCGGAAAGGCACCGCACTTACATCAACGCACATGGGAGAACGCATCTACCACCATGTCGGAAAGGCTCTGCACTTACATCAACGCACATGGGAGAACGCATCTACCACCATGTCGGAAAGGCTCTGCACTTACATCAACGCACATGGGAGAACACTTCTACCACCATGTCGGAAAGGCACTGTGCATCTGTGTCTTCGGAACTCATCACACATAATCCAACTGATTATGTAATGTATCCACCTGATACATATGATCATCCTGATCATCATCACTGTACCATCCTGGTACATATAATCTAGAGCAACATCTTGAAGCTCATCATTATGATCATCCTGATCATACAATGCATCTACCTGATGCATACCAAGTATCTACCTGATACATATCATCATACATGATCCACCTGATCATACAGTGTATCCACCTGATACAAATACAAATACATGATATATATCAACATACATGATCCACCTGATCATACGATGTATCCACCTGATACATATATAGATACATGGTCCAAGCATCCAACATGATGCATATACAAAATACATACAAATGATCCAACTGATCATATCCAGCATCCAACATGATGCATACATACATATACATATAAATGATCCAATTGATCATATCTAGCATCCAACATGATGCGTACATACATATATAAATGATCCAACTGATCAGACAAAGCAAAAACCAGAACATCATCCTAATGCTCATCATCCATCGCTTACATCCACAGCCACGTGAAGGATACTCCTTCCAACATGCTTGGAATGGCTTCAGCAAATGTGTCCATCACTTCTTCCTCGAAGTGTCCTCGATCTGAAGAACACCAAGCCTCTCCCTGAAGTACTCGAACTTCACCCTGGCTAGTGGCTTCATCAACACATCTACAATCTGCTCATTCGTCACAACATACAGGAGCTTCACAGCTCCTCTCTGCACCATATCCCTGATATAGTGATATTTGATCTCTATGTGTTTCGACCTGTCATGAAATACTGGGTTCTCAAACAGCTTCACACAACTCTGGTTATCGCAGAAGATACTAGTAGCATCCAATGGAAGATCAAATAACTTAGACAGTAGCTTTTGTAGCCATACTTCCTCACAACTAGTTGAACATGCTGCAACATACTCTGCCTCATCTATACTCAGTGCTATGCAAGACTGCTTCCTGCTAAACCAAGAGATCACACCTGATCCCTATCTATAGCACTGCCTGCCCAATCTGAATCAACATAACCCTGCAGGTTAAACTTTTGATTCACATCATACTTGAGCCCATAATCAGCTGTACCCTTCAGGTACCTCAGAATATGCTTTACAACAACCAGGTGAACACTCCTCGGATCCGTCAGGAACTGGCTCAATGTGTTCACCGCAAATTAAATATCTGGTCTTGTGTTCGTCAGGTACATCAAGGACCCAATCATCTGACGATACATAGTGATATCAACCGGCTCAGATGAAGCATCACACAAAAGCTCCAGGTTCGATGCCATAGGTGTGGCCATAGCCTTGCAGTCCATCATCCCGAACCTCTTCAGGATCTCTACTGCATACTTCCCTTTTCCAAGGAAGATTCCATCTTCACTCTGCCACACCTTAATGCCAAAAACAAATAGTGCATCATCCCCAAGTTCTTCAACTCGAACTCGACAGCAAGCTTCCACTGCATGTCGGCAATCAATCTATCCTTACCTGTTACAAACAGGTCATCCATTTACAAAAGTAGTATCATTGGATTTCCTTCCTCAACCTTGTAGTAAAGGTTGGAATCCGCTTTACTCTTGGTAAAGCCCAAACTGGATAGAAAGCTGTCTATCCTACCATACCAAGTTCTACACATATATGACTCCCTGTCATGTGTCTCAGAACCAAGTGGCTGCACCACATACACTTCTTCTTCAACTACACCATTCAAGAAAGTGTATCTTCCTCTTCATCATTGTAGCATACTTGATCTTGTAGATCCTCTTGGAAGTCACTACAGACTCCCCTTCAGGTCTTCGGACTACATCCCAAACATCTTCATGATCGACTGGTATTCCTCGATCATGGCATTCTTCCCAGATCCTGGGAACTCCAATATCTTCAATATTTTCAATAGATAACTTTGTTGCTGAACAAATGTTGTAGTCCTTCTTTTGTAGGTGATGGTATACAATCTTTCCTACACAACAAGTTAAATTGCATGATTAGAAAACATCTCATAGTTTTCAGAACAAATTCTTACACATAAAGAAATATGTCATACAATCATGCAATTATCTTAGTCAATGCTTCAATACAACATTTATCCATATTCCGTAACTTTCTAGATGCCTTCCAATCTCTACCAGAACATTTTTAAGAGTGTGCACAACTCCTAACATGTCAGCAAAGAGGTTTCATTCTAGATAAGTAGCAATGGAATGTTGTATAGTGCCATAGGCCACTTACCCAGGTATATTAGTAGTATATTGTTCATCAATGCAACTATTCTAATATGCATAATACACAACCTAATTCTAGGAACATAAGCATATACATCATTGAATAACATTATGTAAGAAATGACAATTCAAATACTTATCTTTGTTTGGTTGCTGGGTGGACTCCCTCTGAATCTTTGCAACTCCATTCTGATGTGGATTGTGAGAAGTGGTCAACTACCTCTGAATATCTGCATCCTTGCAGAAACTACTGAAGTGTGCTCCTTTGCTTTCTTGCAGGAACAATTGGAGTGTGCTCCCTCTTGATCTTTGCTTCCTGTATTACCTGTCCTTGAACTTACATCCATCCTTAATCACTATGCATGCTTATTAGTATCATCATTGTGTTATCCTTGAGGTCTCATACATAATCACACATTTATTAGTATAATCTTAACACAATAATCGTAAGCATGTATAGTCATGATCATTCATAGATAATAAACATTAGTAGTCAAGGTTTAAGGGAAGTCTTCTTTTACTCATGCATATTCTTATTTGATCATAGGAATTTTCTGATTAGTTAAATCATCAATGCATAAACCCATGATTACTCAAACCTATAACATCATGATTCTTCTGGTTAGTCATATCATCAATTATGGTAAGAAACATAATATGTATACAACCATGACTATTCAAACCTATGACTTCATGAATAATCATTATCAACAACACAATAGTATAAGATCCTAACACAAGGTAGGATTCTAGCTTGATATAGGAAAAACATACCTGGATTAGCATGCTAGCTAGTTATGTCTAACATACCCGCATAATGTCTTCTGGTTCTCTTCAGTGACTTGTGCTAGTAACCTGCATGTCTCATAGGTTAACCATTGTAGGACCAAGTTATACATACCTCGAAAGTAGATCTTCTATGTGATCCATGACAATGGATGAATCTTTGTCTTCATGTCACCATGATCATATGTTCTTGAAGTAGAACATGATTTGTCTTTCTTGGTGTACCTTTTATGTTAGCGAACAACATAAACCTCATACAACATCACAATGCATTAGTACAATCATAAGTGTCAAAACCTTAATCAATGAATATCTTCTATTAAGGAAATACGACAAGTCTACTAATTAATCAAGATTGTACTGTAATGAAGACAAATATACCATAAACTTAATCATGAACAAATCTCCAAACATACCTGTAAGCCATACCTGTCAAGATTGCTTGTAATCTTCTTATGGAAGGCCTTCGCCTCATCTCCCTCTGAAACAGGAACTTTTTCACTTATGCAGGTGACCAATCCATCCTCTTCTAGGATTAACCCAATCCACTTGATTTGCAGGAACTGGATCTGGAGCTGTAATAGGGTTTGTCAGAGAAACCCCAAAAATTCAAACTTTGAATTTCAAACTTCCGAAAGGATAGAAATATGCGCCTTGATGAGCTGATCAAGCTGGTATATTCAGAATTTGAAAACTGCAAAGTTTCACTCCTCAATTTTGCCTTTGAAACTTCCGGATTCACTTGACGTGACCCCGAACTGGGGTTTGATGAAGCCCACTCTTCTACCCAATCAAAAGGTTTGATCCAAAGCTCTAAGCTTCTATTTTTATGAGGAGCTTCCAGCCGTGGTCACAGATTTCAAAAATTCCCATTTTTGTAGAAGTCCTAATTTTCCACTTTTCTGATCAAAGTCCCGAACTAGGGTCTGATCAAGCTCGGCCTTCTACCCAACCAAAAATTCGGAGATTGGTCTCTAAATTTTGATTTTGATGAGTAGCATTCATCCATGGTCTCTGATTACAAAAATTCCAACTGTATCCGAAACCCTAAATTCAGGAAGCCATGAATGAAGGTGCTCAAAAATAATTCTGTTTTGACAGAAATATGTATCTGATTGTTTCTGGTGTAACTCTGAACTTTTCGATCCATAGGGTTAGAAAAATATTTTTGAGATAGCCCGTCTTGTCATATTTCCATCCCGATAGGTCTGACCTCAATTGGATTCTCTGAGAGAGATTTATGCCAAGTGTCGCAACATGACCTGTTTATGGGATAAAACAGGAGAATGAACTTGTACGGAGTTCCACGTATCACCGGTTCAACCTCGGCCTCTGAAAACTTTTCTTGAGATAGTACAGTCTGTGTACTACCTGTCACTTCTTACGAAATTTCATTTGGAGCTTCCTAGCCCAAGTTATGACCTTTTTCCCAAGGTCACCTGATTTTGACTCAGATCCGTAAGAGGTAGAAACCCTATATTGTACAGATCATAAATCACAAATTACAACGAATTAGAGGTTGTCCTTTGGACACAAGGTACATGGGGATTTGATCTTCGACCTGTAAAAGTTTCAGATCCGAAAATTTTTCCAAAATGGATTTATAGCGAAAGTGCTATGATGACAGGTTTTTTCTATATCAAGCCCTAGCATCGTAAGTGCAACAAGTGTCATACATGCCATATCATGCCTTCTTTCAGGCTAGCTCTGATACCATGTTAAATTTTTCAGAATTTACTTCAATCTGATCTAGGATCTTAACTGAGAGAACAACATATACAACATATCAATCATGGGCACAATAATGCAAGCACACAAGAGACACAGATTTCACTTGGGGAAAACCATAAAGGTGAAAAACCACAATAACTTCCTCAGAGATAGATAGAGCAATGATACAACTAGAATAAAAGAGATAGTCTTCTCCTAGCAGTAGAGCCTCCTCCTCCACAAGTGCACCACTCTCCCAAGTGTGAGTGAGAGAATAGAATGTGTAAAATGAGAGAGACACACTCTCTATTTATACACTAACTTGACTTGACCTTTACTCAACTAGGTCGGCCTCAACTTAACCACTTAACATAATGCTGACTGGGCTGACCCCCACTAGGGTGGTCTAATAACCCTTTGACCCACATGGCTGACCCCCAATAGGGTGGTCTAATAACCCTTTGACCCACATGACTTATATAGGGCCGACCCTAACAAGGTGGTCTAATAACCCATCAAGTATAAGTTACGACACTTACAATATAAATGAAGACACTTCCGTATAGAGGAATAATAACATCTCTATAGGAATACAATATACATATATGTGAAATACATTCTGAAGTTACATATACATCAACACCAATGAACTTGCTGCCTTCAAGAGACCTTTTCGGTGAGAATTTAGTCACATCTACCTCTCAGCAGGAAATGATGGCTATTTTGCATGCAGTACAGAAGTGGCAGCCATACCTATTAGGGAATTATTTCTGCATCAAGACTGATCTCTAGAGTCTGGAAAATTTTCTGGAACAATGGGTCTCCACCCCAACACACCTGAAATGGGTTATCCAACTCATGGTTTATCCCTATGCGATCACTTACAAGAAGGGTAAGGACAATATGGTGGCAGATGCTCCTTCTCGCACAATTGATGACCCAGTTTCTCTCACATCTCTTTCTCTGTTTGTTCCAAATTGGTTGCAATATGTTCAACAGGGCTATCTCTTCTATGAATTCCATGCTTCTTCATCAGCAAGGCACTCTGGATTCTTCAAAATATATGACTGGGAACAATGTAACTTCTTTTGGAAGGGACTGAAAATGACAATTCAACAGATGGTGGCTGACTGTGATACTTTCCAGGTCAACAAGGGTGAAACGAAACTCCTTTCGGGATTGCTCCAACCCTTGCCCATCCCTACACAGCTTTGGCCAACTATTTCTATGGATTTCCTAACAGCGCTCTGGTGGTACAATACCACATCTCAAAGGACACCATATGAAGCCGTCTATGGACAGACACCGCCAGTTCTTCTTCCATACACCCTTAGCAGCTCCCCAGTTTAAGAAATTGACTCGGTTCTTCGAAACTGCGATCAGATTCTTCTCATTCTGCAGGACAATCTTCACATGGCTAGAATTCGCCTGAAACAACAAGACGATCAGTACCGTTCTGAGCGCATTTTCCACGCAACTGATAGGGTTCTTCTTCGTCCACATCCTTCCAAGCAATCCTCCCTGACACTCCAAAGGTGTCAGTGGCCCGAAATGCAACCCGAGGATGCTACCGGGGAACCACTCCTTCAGATTTTGCAGCAATTTCTCCAACCAAAGCTTTGAGGACAAAGCTTTTTCTAAGGGAGAGGGGATCTTAGGAACCCGTGTCAACCCTTATCTTTACTATGTTAGTATATTTTTGTTGGACGCATATGCTTTGTAAGTCAACCCGTAGTATTTGTTGATCCATAGTTTATATTAGCCCGTAGTATTGACCCATAGTATTGGATGCATATGCTTTGTAAGTCGTCCTGTATTATTATATGTCCCGTGGTTTTGACTCATAGTATTGGGCATAGACTTAGTATATAAGTGTGTGTTTAGGTCATTGAAGGCACCGTGAAGTTAATTGTATTGAGCTTGCTCAAAGGAGGTTGCCCCCTCGAAGTGGCCCGTGATCAATATAAAAGTGATCCTGAGTTCTATTATTTCTGATATCTTGTGTATTTGCATTAATTAATTATTGCAGGTTCTTCATAGATGCACCCTTGTTTTCATCACTGGAGTACAAGTGCGCCCTCTTCCACCTATTTAGGATATTCTTCAGTTAGTTCCATGATTAGTGGATTCGTTCCTTGATTTGAGGACTGATTACTAGTTTAATTGACTGAACCACTTAGATAGCCCTCCAGAGAGACTAGATCAGCTATACTGAATACTGATAGCTCCTCATGCGCCCTCATTGGAGTCTCCTTCCCTAGATTGGTGCTCATGCACTCAGTTAGACTCATTTGACTGACTATTTGACTATTTGTGACTACTGCCACTGATTGGATGATGTCTCAGATACTATCCAAGCCACACATTGAGGAGAATTTGAATGACCTTAGAGGAATTTGAATCTATTTGATTGTGTTCAATTATTATTCACTATTGAGAGAGCCATCTTGCAGCTGATGTATGATACAACAATTTTTGTCATTTTCTGTGTTAATGAGTGTTTATTGATTCAACATTTCTTCTTCTCTTCTCTACTATTCTTGAGCGAGTTTTATTGAGGTTTTCTCCAGCTGTGTGATCTCTCCTATAAAATATCACATGGTATTAGATATAGAGTCAGCTATTCGAATTGCAGCAGCAATAGTTGCAGCAATTCTTTAAGCATCTGTCTTTCATTGAGCACTAGAAGCCTCTGGATTTCGACAACAATTCCTGGTGCAATTGTCTTGAATTCAATGGAGAAATCCAATGAGGTCTAGCCAGGTGTGAAGGATCCAGTCACATGTGCTCAGTGTCCTACGACAATGTTCAATTCGAATTGCAGCAGATCTCCATTTAAAATTCTCATTGTTTTGCAGGTTATCTCCATCCTTTGAATTCATTTTCAATTCTACTTCAACAGCTGCCAATGGATTTAAAACTGAATTGGTTCAACTATTTCGAATGGAAGGCCAATATGGACATCTTCATGAAGTCCAAGAGCCTCTCTAGAGTTTTAAATGGAACTGCAGTCAAACCCACTGGTGCAGTAGAGAAATCCAAGTACTTAGACAAACTTGATGAAGCAGTAGGACTGCTACTCCTCAGCATTTCTGAAGACCTCCATTTTCATGTCATAGATCTAAAGACTCCAAAAGAAGTTTGGGACAAGCTCAAATCTCTTCTTGGACAGAAAGATAACTTGAAAGGCCATAAATTGGAAAATGATCTCATCTCCTTGAGCCCAAGCAGTTTTGAAACCATCACTGACTTTCTCATCAAGTTCAAAAACTTGATTTCACAGTTGAAGAGATATGGGATAGAGAAGCAAGAGAAGCAACTCATCCTTTCCATACTATCAAAACTAGGCCCTGACTACTCAGTATTTGTCTCTACATTTTAGTCAGCGAAGCTGTCCATCCCAAAATGGAAGTTTCCCACTCTTGAAGGCTTCATCCAGTCTCTCACACTTGAGGAGGAGAAGTTAGTTCATATGGGAATGATAAAACCCAAATTGGATTCATCTCTTGCAGCCACTAAGATGAAGAGAGCGAATGGAAAGGGTAAACAAAATGCATTTGACAGAAAGTCGAATGAGCAGAAGTGAAAGGAGGATCCAAATCAGTCAGATCGAGTTTCGAATCCCAAGAAATACAAGCAAACTCATAAGGGGAATTCCAAATGCACATACTTCAATAGAGGATTCCATCCCGAGAGTTCAAGTATGAAGAAGACCATAGATCTCATGGCTTCACTTATTGAAAAGAATTATCTTCCAGTACCTGCATGTGTTAGGAAGAAAGAAGGTGAACCATCAAGATCAGAGGACAAAGAGAGATGGCATTCCCTCATGACAGGTGCATCAACACAATCATCCTTCATCATAGATTCAGAACATCAAGACACATGTCTTCCTCCAAATATCTCGTTACTGGTTTCAAATCCACTGTTGGACCATCATCATGTTGGGGAATGATTCTAAGGTCTCCTCTCAGGGGATTTGGAAGAATCAAACTTGATCATGGGTACTTATCATATGTGCTCTATGTCCCTACACTTACTGCTAATTTACTTTCAGTATATCAGATGACCCATACTGGAGATCCCAAGACGATGATCTTCTCTCCAAATGAGGTCGGAAATCCAAGACATGGTATCAGGATCTACCATTGCAAAAGGTGTTGCAAACCACAAGTCGAAACTCTATGAGTTCTCCCATTTTCTACCTCTCTCTAAAGCAGTTTTCTCTCCACACTCATGCAAATGAAGAGAGTAGGCTATGGCATGAAATATTTGGGCATCTCAACTACAAGCACTTGCAAGACATGCAAACTCAAAAAGTGGGTTGAAGGCCCTACCCAATCTCAAGTTTTCCCAAGGCACCTGCAAAGGTTGCTTGATTGGAAAAGATCCAACAAAGAAGGTTGATAAAAAGAAGATTCAGAAGGGTAGAGCGAATGCTAGATCCAAATCCAAAAGAACCTGAAGATCTAGAATCTAAGGTTTGAACTCCTATTGCAAAATGGGCCACCACTACTGCTGCATCCACTAGTGATCTTGTTGGAGATCCACCATCTTCAAGAACAACCAGATCTGATATTCTCTCTCACACAGATCCATTTCTAGCTGAGAGATGATTTCTTATGATTGGATCAAGATCCAAAGACATTCTTTGAAGCCTACCAAGATCGAAGATGGGTAACAACTACGGATGAAGAGTATGAGTATCTTCAAAGAAATGAAACTTGGGAGCTTGTTTCTCTCCCTCCTAGGAGGAAGCTTGTTCAATGCGGGTGGGTTTATATAACTAAGATGGACTTTGATGGGGTCACTAGCAAATACAAGGCTCCACTGCTTGCAAAGGGTTACTCTCAATTCCATGGGATTGACTACTCAGAGACATTCGAACCTATTGCTAAGATGGATTCCATCTGTCTTCTTCTTGCTCTTGCTGCATCCAAGCACTGGGAAGTGCATCACATGGATTTCAAGAGTGCTTTCCTTCATGGAGATTTAGAGGAGGAGATCTACATGAAGAAACCTGATGGGTATGTTGAACACTCTTCATTGGTGTGCAGATCGAGGAAGTCCTTGTATGGAATCAAGAAAGCTCCCCGAGCTTGGTATGCAAAGATGGACTCCTTCCTTCTATCACAAGATTTCATGAGATGAAAATCTAATTCAAATGTCTATATGAGACATGATGGTGACTCTCTACTCCTGATTTTTCTATATGTTGATGATCTATTAATTACATGGAGCAACACTTCATGCATTAGATCTATAAAAATAGCTTTGCACAACTCCTTCTCCATGTCAGATCTTGGATTGTTGAAACAATTTCTTGGTCTTAAAGTCACTCAGAGTGATTCAAGAATCAAGGTTGCACAGTCCAATTATGTTTCATATATGCTTGATAGGTTCCATATGAGCGAATGCAAACCAACAACATTTCCTTTTCTTTCAGGGATCAGCCTTGAGGATGGTTCTTCCACACCTCTGGTGAATAGTACACTATATCGATAGTTGATTGGGAGTCTATTGTTTCTTACAAACACTCGACCTGATATTTCCTATGCAGTTAGTGCTATCTCCAAATACATGCAAGAGCCTCATGAGATTCACTAGAAGGAAACAAAGAGGATCTTGCATTAATTGCAAGGTACAAAGACCTATGGTATTCACTATGCAGCTGTATCTCCTTTGAACCTTGTTGGCTATGTTGAATCAGATTGGGCTGGAGACAACTCAGATCGAAATTCAACATCTGGTTTTGTTTTCATGATTGGATCTAGACCTATCTGTTGGTCGAGCAAAAAGTAGACTGCTTTAGCTCTCTCTTCGGCAAAGGCCGAGTACATAGGTGCAGTCAATGCAGCCACACAGTGCATTTGGTTGCGGGGCATCTTGTCAGAGTTTGGGATTCGATTCACTACTCCACCAGTCATCTATTGTGACAATCAAAGTGCTATCAGGATTTCTACAGATCCAGTTCTGAGACAAAGAACCAAACACATCGAGATACAGATGCATTACATCCTAGGATTGGTGCATGATCGGACCATCACATTGCTCTACCTTCCTATGGAAGAGCAGATTGCAAATATATTCACTAAGACATTCTCAGTGAAGAAGTACACTTACCTTAGATCTCTTCTTGGGGTGAGTGATGTACATGATTGATTATCCTACCGCAGTCTATCTTGAGGGGGGGGGGATTTCTTCCCACTGGTTTTCCCCTCTTTCCTCACTTTATTTATTTAGATTGTTGTACGGGGTGACCTTTGGTCTTTGTCACTAGGGCCCTACCATTAGTTCCTTCAGTTGTTCCTCATAGTTTGGCTTGCGGGGGGGGTGTTGGAATATTCTCACCATCATTTTTTATAGTTGCATGTCTTCATGCATTCTGCATGCATCCAGTCATCATGCATGCATCTGCATGCATCCAGTCATCAGTATGGCAGTCTCCCAGTGCCTAGTCCTTATTTTGAAGCCCCCAGGAGCCTGTTTCTGCTCAGTTTTATCCCTCCTATCCACTGATGCGCCCTTGTTTTCATCACTGGAGTAAAAGTGCGCCCTCTTCCACCTATTTAGGAGATTCTTCAGTTAGTTCCATGATTAGTGGATATGTTCCTTGATTTGAGGACTGATTACTAGTTTAACTGACTGAACCACTTAGATAGACCTCTAGAGAAACTAGATCAGCTATACTGACTATTGACAGCTCCTCATGCGCCCTCATTGGAGTCTCCTTCCCTAGATTAGTGCTCATGCACTCAGTTAGACTCATTTCACTGACTATTTGACTATTTGTGACTACTGCCATTGGTTGGATGATGTCTCCAATGCTATCCAAGCCACAGATTGAGGATAATTCGAATGACCTTAGAGGCATTCGAATCCATTTGATTGTATTAAGTTATTATTCACTATTCAAAGTGCCAGCTTATAGTCGATGTATGATACAATAGTTTTTTTTCATTTTCTGTGTTAATGAGTGATTATTGATTCAGCATTTCTTATCACTACTACATTTTTGGCCTTTAGGGGGTGTTGTCTTTCGCCCCCAAAAGTGACCTACGGGGGGGGGGGGGGGGGGGGGGGTTTGGATTTTGGGGCGGTTTTGGCAAAACCGCCCCTAAAGGCACCGATGTTAAAAAAATTTCCCTTTAAGGGTGGTTTTTGACAAGATTGGAACCTCCCCCAAAAGTGACTTTTGTGGGCAGTTTGTGACCCCCCTCATAGAGTTCTACGGAGGCGGTTTTAAACCCCCCTCATAGACCCCTTCATAGAGACCTACGGGGGCAGTTTTGAACCCCCTTCATAGAGACCTATGAGGGCAGTTGTGAACCCCCCCCATAAGCCCCCTCATACAAACCTACAGGGGCGGTTTGGAACCCCCTTCGTAGAGGACTATAGGGGTGATTTCAAACCCCCCTTGTAGAGGCCTATAGGGACGGTTGTGAATCCCCCTCGTATTGTCCTATAGGGGCAGTTTGGAACCCCCCTTGTAGAGGCCTATAGGGGCAGTTTATAACCCCCCTCATAGAGGGTTATGGGGGCGGTTTTGAACCCCCCCCGTAGAGGCCTATTGAGGCAGTTTGAAACTCCCCTCGTAGAGGCCTTTGGGGGCGGTTACAAACCCCCCTCGTAGGTACCTACAAGGGTGGTTCTAAACCCCCTCATTGTAACATACAAGGGAAATTTCGAACCCCCCTCGTAGTGACATATGAAGGTGGATTAAAACCCCCCTCGTAGAAACATACAAAGACGGTTTGAAAGCCTCTCTATAGCCATAATAAATCATAATAAAATAATTTTATTTAAAATACCAATATTGCAATATCAATAGGGTACGGAGGAATCGAACCACCAACCTCCTGCTTTTAAGGCAGGCGCTCTACCATTGAGCTATCACCCTTAAGAATTAGGGAGATGAGCAATATTAACACCCATATTGCATTATTTTTAAGTCTAATAAAAGACAATAAGAATGTTCAGGAGATGATTGTAATAGGATATCCACATGTACCCAAATATCTACATATTATCATGCAAGAGAAACTCGATCTTTGCGATCCTCACAAGGCATAAGAACTATAATTGCAAACTTTTCGATTATTTGCTAAAACACAAAAATGCTGAAAATTTTTGCATTCAATTTGTAGACACAAATTTCAATCATGTGATATGCTGGTGGTCCTAACAGTTTATACATTCCTTTGGGGAAGGGTTTATTTGACTCTTAGTGGAGTTGAGTAGGCCATTATAGATGAATCAGTTAATATAGACAACAAGGCACTTGCAACAGTCCTCAATCAGTAGTTCAACATTCAGCTTGGCCTCTTCACAGCTCTCCTAATGATCATAGAAAATTCTCTAGAGCATGGATTCCTTAATGCAATCTAGGAATTTTTAACCATGCAGTTGCAGTTAGCATCTGTTTTTTACACTTTCTAAATGGGTACTCGTACACACTATTTTGGTCGAACAATACTTCATGGGGGTTCAAAGTATCGGTCTACAGGGCGTGGCTTTGTTGTGCAGCATAAGAGATTTGCAGAAAATTACAGACTTTATGCTCGCAGTCATTTTGTGAAGGCTATTGAACTTGGGATACTATTGATAATTTATGCATCATACAGTGCTCTCAGAACCAATACATTTGTTTATATTCTTTTAACCATCACAAGTTGGTTTCTTGTCCTATCATGGATGATGGCACCATTTTTGTTCAACCCATCGGGATTTGATTTGTTGAAAACTGTAGATGATTTTGATGATTTTATGAAATGGATATGGAACAAGGGTGCAATATTAACTAAGTCAGATCAATGTTGGGAAGTCTGGTGGAGTGAAGAACATGACCATTTATGGAACACAGGCCTATGGGGATTAGTTTTAGAGATACTTCTGGATCTTCGCTTTTTCTTTTTCCAGTTCGGTATTGTTTACCAGCTTGGAATTTCAGGTGGAAGCAAAAGCATTGGTGTATACCTACTCTCTTGGATAAATGTATTAGTAGTCCTTGCAATATATATGGTCATTTTATATGCTCATGATAAGTATGTAGCAAAGCAACACATATACTACCATGCAATTCAAGCCTTGGTCATTTGTTGCACAATATTAGCAATTATACTTATGTTGCAGCTCACTAAATTAGAATTGGTAGTTTGGTGACTAGTCTGCTGGCATTCATACCAACTAGCTGGGGTTTGATATCAATTGCTCAAGTGCTGCAGCCTTTCCTGAAATCCTCTATAGCCTGGAAGACAGTGGTTGCAGTGGCTCGGCTATATGAAATCACTTTTGGCATCATTGTTATGATTCCAATATACTATCATGGTTTCCTGGTTTTCAGTCCATGCAGACTCGTATATTGTTCAATGAAGCTTTCAGTAGGGGACTCCAGCTATCTCATAGCCTTGCTGGCAAGAGGTCTAATGGAGGATTCTAGACCAGGTAAAGTTGGAATTTAAATAGCTTCATATAGAACTTAAAGCTTCTTTTTTTTGTAAGTGTTTTAAAAATATTGATGTGATCAAACATTTGAATTGTTTTTTATGATATTATTGTGTTCAAATTTTTAAATTGTTTCTGATGGTCTTAATGTGTTCAAACTTTTCAATTGTATTTGATGTTTTTAATGGGTTCAAGCTTTTTAATGAGTTTAATGGTCAAGTACCTGCTGACTATTTGTTTTCAGTGGTTGTTTCTCTTTGTATATTTTGTAAATTTGCATGTTTCTGCCAGACTTGGCCCCTAAATGCAATACTTAAGAGTTAAGAATATTGAAGTTTGAATAATGCTCGAGTTTTAGATTTCCTTTCAACAAAACACAGTAAGGCTTTATATTTTTGGAAGAAAATATGGTAAGGCTTTATATTTCCTTGTAATAGAACTAAAATGTAGTTGTTTTTCTTCCAGGTATAGGATATTCCCACTGCCATGTTGTTTAAAGGAACAATGTTGATAATCTTTGTGTTAATTGTGGTAACTTAAACTTCTGAAGACCTTTGAAGTACTAAGGATAAACCATGTGACTTCTTTAAGTCAAGAGCACTTGCAGAGAAGTCAGACCCACTTCTTGTACTAAACGCAAGGCCACAATAAGATAAAGTACTTATAACTGATTTTTTACTTTGGAATTATGTATTAACCTTACCATGCCCATGAAAGTTAGAAAGTTTCTGCCCCAAAACCAAATCTATAGCAGGCATAGACTGTTTGAAACATGTTTAACCTACTTGCCATGATGAGTTGGAACTTGGGAGAAGTAGCCTATCCATCATAGATGTGTGCACATTCCGCAATATAACACTGAAGCATTACATGAACATAGTGATCATAAGTATCTTTCACGCCTCATTCTTCTAAAATAGAAGTATAATCTATACAAGACTGTTCAAAACATACTTGCTAATTACCAACTGTTGAGTTCCCAACAGTTTCTAGTCTTGGATTTACCTTATTAGGTCTCTTTCTTCCTCTTTATGTATACTCTCCATAGATCTTTATGTAATAGCTTTACATGCATAAATTATAAATTTTGTAATGATGAAATATCAGGCTGCTTAGATAAGATTTTATGAGTGGGTGAAAAATCTTTTACTCTGCTTGGCTTGGTAATTGAAGATTCCATGAGCATACAAGAAAAGTTAATTTTATTAATGTCCAACATATGACCAAAAAAGTAGGTCAATGGGGCTAAAATAGTACATCCAGTGGTAAATTCAATGTGGGAGTGGAAAAGCAACTCCTAGATCAATATTGGAAGCATAAACTAAGTGTGTAGCTAAAAGATAAATATCTAGCCAGGAGAAGATATAAAAGAAGGTGCAAGTACAAATACATCCCAGTGCTAACAAAGGAGAGGATAGAGCATGTCAAGGCCTGCTGGATTGGAGCTACCAAGGAGGAGCGAGGGGACCATGATACAGGCTCCTTATCATAGTCATCAATGACGGTGAAGGGGCCAATGCACTGATGGATGATATCTACTGGGGAGTGGCAGATACATATGGTTAATGTCTAGAACTAGGGAGGTCTCTTGCTATGTGCATGACATTATGAGTTAATGAGATCATCTTCTTTGACATTTCCAGTGAACTCTAGTCTGCAATCTGTTGTGTGTGTGGTCCTCTAACTTTTGCACTTGCATCTTTGCTTTGCAAGTCTTTAGAACGTTTACATCCAACCTTTGGATTTGTGGTTTTTTCAAGGTTCCTGTGCTCTGGAAATTTCTGTTGGCAACTCTCACCAAGCATTAAGCTTTTAGGAGTTCTAGCCCAATTATGTTGCCACACTACCAGATTACAGACTTCAAAAATTTCAAAAGTTTCAATATTCCCGCCCTCAATGAAAAATTGGTCATCTTCACCTACAAGATTCTCCAGAATTTCCTCAATTTTTCCCTAGTAAATGCTTTCGTGAGAATATAATAATATATGCAATTTGATGTCCTACAGAATATTAACTTCTTTGTTCATCCTGTTGTAATTGCCTTAGATCAACATTCCATCTTAAGCTCGGATCTATCAAGCACCTAGAGGGAACCAATTTCTTGAGGTGTAAATTTTTTCTTAATGTGTAAAAAATTTAAGATAAAAAGTTTACACTGAAGAATTTTTATCCCTCTCGGTGCTTGATGGTTTTAAGATGGATCTATGCTGGTTTTAAATATTTGATTTTATGATTGGACATGTTACTCTTTTGTGATGTGGGTTATATCACCACATCAGCATTAGCCATGTATGTGACAACATCTCCCCTATAACTCTCAGTGCAATAATGGAAATGTATGTTGGTGTGCTTTGTTCTTGCTTTGAAATTTTGAATACAGTGTTTTTTGTCAATTGTATTTCACTTTGATTGCCACAGTACAACACTGTTAGGTTTTCGTACAAAACACCGTCTACAATATTCTTCTCTATCACACGGTACACTGCTTCAGAGGATTCCAACATATCTCCTTTGTACTCTTCTATTGTTGAGGAAAGTGCCACTGTTTGCTGCGTTTTCTTAATCCATGAGCTCATCCATGATCCCATTTAAAACATATAGAAGATCTGAGTACGAAGGTTTCCACAGTTAGACATAATTATGACTAGATTTTATGGAATTGAACTGTGTTTTAGTGTTAAAACTTTCCAATGTTTTGAGTGGGCACTCCACCCATCACCAGGGAACCAAATGAAGTCGTTGATTTGAATTCATCTGCATATCTAAACTAGTTTGAATTTGCATAACCAACAAGTTCGAACTTGTCATTCTTAACATATTCCGGTCCAAAATTTATTGTTTCTTTGATATACCTCAGGATTCTCTTTGTTGTTTTCCAATTAGAGACTTTTGGTTTATCCATGTATCTTGAAATTTGAGACTTCTATAACTACATAACTTATATCAGATTGAGTATCAGGTATATCCGACTACTAACAATCTATTTGTACAATGTTCCAGTCACTAGTTTATCTTCCACATCTGTAGTCAATTTGATTCCCAATTCAATTGGTGTTTCCATAGGCTTACAATTGAAGTCACATTGTTTGAGTTCATGTTTGAGTTTTGTGACCTTGAAGTTGGAAAAAAAAATTACAGTGCAAAACTAGGCAATAAATTTTGACACTAAGTTTGAGAAACTATAAAATTCAAAATTTAAATATGTGCAATAAATTTCAATTGGCTCATTAAAAATATATGATAAAAATGAAATTGCCTGCCAATTTTAAACATATATTTCAAAATGATGATCTTGTTCAAAATTTAGAAGCATTTCCATGAAACATAACATTAAAATATTTTACAAAATGTTTTACTAATGTTGCACAAAAATGCAAGGGTAGTAGCTATCTACAAATAGCATAGGATGGTGCGGAATTGCAGATGACTTAGGCTGCTAGTGGTACTGATCACTGTAGTTGTTGCCTGTAGTATATAGAGGGGTTGCAGCCTGCTGCTGTAGAGAGGAATCCACAGTCTGCAATGTGCATTCACAAAAACGTTGAAGAGTAGTTGTTGTCTATAGATGGCAGAGGATGGTGCAGAATTACAGATGATTTAGGCTACTAGTGGTGGTCACTGTAGTTGTTGTCTGTAATGTATAGAGGGGCTGTAGCCTGCCACTATAGAGTGGAAGCCAGTCCTCTTTAGAAATTTGTGTTCTACATTTCACCTGAAATGATCATTGTCGAGGTCCTACCTACTCACTATCGGCATCTACTTATTGAGATAAAAAAAAGTAGGGGATCTTGAAATTAAACCAAAACACCAACTCGAAAACCTGTGGTAAAAAGAGAAAAAATGGCACTAAATAAGTGCACTAGAGAGAGAAAGAAAGTTCCTCAACAAAGCTATTATTGACATATCATCACTTCAATTTTTTGCTTATAGGTGGCTGTAACAGGAAACGAGCTCAAGGAACACCATCATAGATTAGTTTTAAATTTTCTCACAACTAACATTCCAGAGCCCACATTACTCTCATCACCACCTTCTTCTCCACCTTGGATGCTAGGAATGGAGACTGCCAATCCAATTATCTCTGAAGCTTTGAGAGGAAAAAACCCCAGGAACACCATCAATCAGGTGGAAAACTTCTCCACACCAGCAATATAGAGGCTATATTATCAATGAATGAAGTTTTCTCTGATTATCATTGAATTTGTTGTAGTTATCAAGGCTGGAATGGAGATATAAATTCTCACTTTACTGGAAAACTAAATTTGCTAAGTTGAACTATGTCTAATATTCCAAGGCATTCTTATGTGAAGCAGATAATTTATTAATTTACATCAATGTTTTATAAGATATATTTTCACTTTTTTAACTATACCTGTAGCTGGTGAGCCTTATTACAGTGCAGTTTTCAAGCACTTCATCCACTTCTGTTTCACCCATGTTTGTGATCATTTCTATTTTTTGGCATACAATGACAATCTAAAGGAAAAGGCTGCTCTTTTGGTATTAGGCCTCATTGACCCCTCTGTGGTTTGTGGTCATTATCTATATGATGTCCATATTTACGAGCTATTAATATAGTGACATATATCTATGATGGGATTTAGATCCATATTAGTACTTAATTATTTGAATCCCCCCTTCTTTAGGCATCTACTCTGGTTAGGGAATGTTAAGGGAAGAAGTATTTCCTTGAAAAAAGAATGAGGTTATTATGCCTAGAAATGAGCTATAGCAACCAATGGGGCTGGTAAGCAGATAGATGATAATAAAAAACTACAGGAATCCCTAAGACATATCCATGCTAGATGAAAAAGTAATACCCATGAAGTTAGTACTCTCATAATTAAAATATGTGATACAAGCAGTTCTGGTATTTTGAGGTTAATATCAAGTGTGAGGTCAAGCTATCATCCTATGAGAGATCTAGTGTTTGTTGTATGTGCCAATTTAAAGTGCATTGTATGTGCACATTTTGAGAAATAAACAGGCATTGTATAAACTTCATCTATTGTGATTGTGGATCAGTTCGAAAATACTAAAATAGTCTTTTTATATCACAAATTGCCTCCTCCCTTTTTCACCAAATGCATCCACAATTACCATCAACTACTTAGGGTCACCCTTCACCATTAATACAATTAATTATAATTTGAGAAATATTTGAAGCTTGTTTTCTAGAAACTAGCAAGTGATCCCCCAAAATGAAAGGTTTGAAGATGGATTCACACACTCAACCTCAACAAAATCAACATTTTTTCATAATTCTTCCTTATTACACAACAGTTCTTGTGAGGAACAGAACCTTGGCAGGGATTATAGCAATGCCCCACTTTCCTTATTACACCACAGACCCATCCAGACTTAATGTTGCTTGTGTGATTCAACAAAATCATTGCAGGTGGGGTGTAGGTCACTTCTCTTGAGGAAAATAACCTTGATGGGGGTTGTAGCACCATCCTGCTTTCACTAACTCGGTTTGTCCCTCATGGATAACAAAATCATCATTGATCTACAAATAATGCAGTAGCATTGAATACGCAGCATGATATATTGCAGATTAGGGACCATGCGTATAAGTTGGCCAAGTTTGATTAATTCAATTTATAAACATTAATATATAATATAGATGTGTATGTGTGTATCAATTAAAGGTGGTTTTGTGATAACTTTCTCAAGACTCCTAAAGTTTTAAGCTGGCTATTTTCAAGTTCCTTATATCTCCCTTGATAACTTCTACCTACTGTCTGTGTTTTCAAATGATATATAAATGTCTTGTTAGTTGATTATACCACATCTTTCCAGACATTTGGCATTAAGGAAATTTTTGAATAGTATTTTGTTTCTAGCCTTCCATGCCCTCGGATGGTAGGAGACATGCATGCTCAGTGGTGGATGGCCCGCAGTTCTTATGTTCTGCAGATAGATCCAGTGGCCTCTGCAGCATTTTCTCTTCTGTGGCATACTTCCAGGGCTGTGCCGCTCATTGCTCCCTACAGTTCATGATCTATTTTAGCCTCTTCATCAATACTCTCTTTTCTCAGCTATCAGATTCTAGTTCTCATGTTACTTCTTCCTTTTGTCTTATTTTTTAGATGCGATTCTGTGCTCCCACAGTGTATTGCTATTTGCATTTATGCAGTCCCATAGACTGTTTGTGGTCACTTGTTGGACATTAATAAAATTATCTTATCTTGTTATCTTATTTTATCTACAACCTATTCTCTATATCCCTTTTATGATCGGATATCAGAACCTAAATCTTTAGTTTTTAATCAATGATGACTTTTCATCTGTATTAACTCAAAGATCTTTTCAAACATTTTTTTGTTGGTATACAGTCCTAGGAGAGATGCCTCGTATATATTTGTGCACAATTCCTTCATAATGACTACTTTGAGGGTTGAGATTTTCATCAATGATGCTTTCTTGTATCATCTCAAAACAACCATATAACAAAGTTAACCTTGGACCTGATCCTTTTTCAATATAATCTTCCGTTACTTGCCTATCTATTGGTTTAAGAAGCTTAGATAAGCTTTTGTATGGCCAAGAATTAAAGCTTGGGAAATCCCAAAGTCTAGGCAATTCAGAGACATTGCAGGGAGCTGAGATTAGAAAGATGGCATATGCAGGAATTTTGAAGGGAGACAATGTGTCACTAAGATTTCTTGGTTTTGTCCCTACAACTAGGTCTAGCCTTGGTTGGGGCAGAATGCATTCCAACCCCCTTTTTTCTTCACATCAGCAAGTAAAGGGAATTTACACCAGTGAGCCCTAGTGAAAACCAGAGTCCTTACCTACAGCTCACAAATATTTGCTAGAGTCCATAGATACAAGCTGGAAAATGGGTGCCTACTAAGTATAGGCTTCACCAAAAGTGAAGCATATCCCAACTTATATTTCATATTTTATGAGGTTAATCTGCTTAGTTTGGTGTTGTATCCGTATGTAAATGACCTATTTCTTACAGGTACAAGATTGTTCATTGTAGGGTGCAAGACAGATATGGCATCTGAGTACGAGATGAAGGACATTGACAAATATTTTTACAAATATTTATCCCATGTTCTATCCCTTTCTTTAGGTTTTCCCCATATCACTAGTGAGACTAAAGTGACCAAGGTTATCTCAAGCAACCCTTTTGATAAATTCCTCAAATCAAGGCTCTGAAGCTGAGAGTGGGAACATATTCCCAAGAAGACTCAAAACCTACATAGGAACAAGCAAAAGACGACAATCAGACCGTCTAGAGCCCAAAAGGATCTCCATAACCAAACTCCAATAAGGACTCAAATCCAAAGGAGGAGCAAACATCCCATTCCACAGTGGGTAGTTTGAAATTGAATTAAGTTGTAAATGGCAAAATCAGGGAGGAAAATTAACCAACGTTTAACCCTATTCAAACAAGATAGAATGCAAAACCAGAGTTTGGGAAGCCAAAAGTTATTCATGCCATGTAGAGGAGTTTGGTAAGTGGAAAACGAATAAATCTTAGGAGAATTCAAGGTAATGAAGTGAATGTAAAATTGTGTGAAGGAGAAATTACAGTGACAAAAACAAACAATAGAAATACACCATGAGGCACTCAATGCCCTATCCTAAAGTTATAGTCTTGTATCAATGAATCAACTAATTACAGCTTCAATTGCCAAAGATAATGAGAATGTAAAGTGGTGGCATTGTTTATACACCAACCCAATAGGGGCTGTATATTGTCTATGTTGGAAACCTGAGTTGGCATTGATGTCAAAAAAAAGTTGTGTGATTGAACTCTACCAATTTGAATAAGTATATGCCAATGTCACCCTACAGGAATCTACAAGAAACTACAATCAGCTCATAGGAAGCAACAGTCAAAGTAAAACTTCTGCTGCAAAATCGTCCAAGTCTACCCAAGCCTCTGTGATCCGAGCTCTAATATTATCAATGGTTGAACTCAGCAATTGTCAATGGTCAATGGTGATTCCCTAACTGAAATTATATGAACAATAAAATCCAGTGCATTTTGAAGAAGCCCTAGAACAGGGCATACTGTCTAATCCAAAATTTGCAGACGTCCAGTAACTTAGCAAAAATCAAAACTTGCATAAAAAATGATAAATGTGGCACTAGAAAAGCATTATCCTTTTAAGGTATTTTTTCTGAGGGTTTCAAGTCCACCTTGTATGGTAAACATTGACCAAATAACGGCCCTAGAAATCCCTTGCAGTATGGAGCACTTTTACTTAAATAATGATCAAGGGTACAAACCCTCAAAACATGGAAGTAGACAAAACATCAACAGCCCTTAAACTCTTGAAGAAGAAAATCCATGGTATATTGCTTGTGAGACAAGTCGGCCTTATGATTTCTCTCAAGAAATATATATTCTAAAATCAATAAAAACCGGCTTTGTAATTTCAAAATGATCCCATTGGTGTCGGACTCACTTGGATTTCTTGTGTATAAATATAACGACGGATTATTTTTTCTGGGTATGCATTTTGATGTGTGGATTCGGGAAGTGAACTGAGGTAGATATAAAACGAAATTGGAACAACGGAAGTAGAGAAACACAGCTGCCAGGAGGTATCCGATCCTTATCTATCAACTGTTCCTTTAGTCTGGAGAAACTCGTAGTAGGAAGACTTTGTGCATCAATTGCATCAAAAGAGAAGATTCGAGCTATTCCAGGTAGTATTTGTTGGTCAAGTTCATCAGAGGTTGTAGCCTCAGTCAGGTGTTGTAGCACCTCCATGTAATTTTTTTATTATTAGGTTGTAGCCTGAGTTTTCAAGAGGTTGGAGCCTCTATCAAGTGTTGCAGCACTTTCATATGAAATCCTTTAACACCGATTTTACATTTATGCTCTTGAATCTGGGTGTATGAAATGTTGTTTATTGTTACATTAAACGATTAAGTAGGTGTCATTAAATATTATTAATATAAAAATTGAGCAAGTGCTGAAGAATTTACTTTGCAAGAATCAGTTATGAAGAAATTATAACAGGTGAAATTGAATATTGAAAAATAAGCCTGATCACCGATTCACCCCCCCCCCTCTCAATGATCACTGTGTGTTCTTCAATTGGTATCAGAGCCAGCTCCTTTTTTCTAGTCTGACCAACTTGAAGGAGTTTCCTAAAGAACACAACTAAACCATTGGGGGAGTTAAGTTCAGAGATGTTCCAAAGTTCGATGGGACAAATTATGTTTTCTGGAGTAAGCGGATGTTTGCTTATTTAATGTCACTTGGATTTGAAATATGGAGAAGTGTGGCTAATGGATACACTGCTCCTAAAGACAACCAGCGGCCATCTACTTCAGATGAAATAGAAGCCTGCGAAAATAATGCTACTGCAATGAATGCAATTCTTGTTGGTCTAAATGAATCAGAGTTTTACAAATTCATGAACTATTCCATTGCCAAGGAAATATGGGATAAATTAGCAACTGTATATCATGGAGATTCTAAAGTTCAAAAGGCCAGCTACAGAGATTTAGGGGTCAATTTGAAAGTCTGAGAATGTTGGATGAAGAAAACATTGTTGCTTATCTTCAAAGGGTAGAAGAAACTGTCAATACGATGAGAGGTCTCAGTGAAAACCTAGAAGGGACTCTTATGGTTCAAAAAGTCTTAAGATCCCTTATTGCCAGGTTCAATCCTAAAGTGTCAGCCATTGAAGAAGGAGACAGTTTGGACAATCTTAAGCTAAGTGAATTACATGGGATCCTAATTGCCTATGAGATGAGATTAGAATACCCCAAGCAAAAGGAAGCAGCATTCAAGGCAACAAAAGGAAAACCTCAGATCAGATCAGTATAGACCAGGACATGTGTTCCTCAGATTTTGATGTTTCAAGATGAAGAGTTAGCTAACCTTGTAAACAAACTACCAAGATGAACAGGAAGGTACAAAGGGAAGCTGCCCTTAAAATGTTTCAATTGTGGAAAAATAGGACACTTTGCTGCAAAGTGTCCCTTGAAGAATAACAAGTCTAACTCAAGAAGAAACTTCTCTTAAAGTAAGCCGGTAAATAAATAGACCCTCTTCTCTAAAGTCGAAGATGGAGTTTCAGACTTCAAAGAAGATGATGAAACCATAAGTGAAGGAAGAAATGAAATCTTGTTTCTGGCTAAGGAAGATTAACACCACGATGAATCAAAAAAAGATGGAGTTGTAGATCTTGAAGCAGAACTTCTGGCTGCTTTAGATGAAATTGAAAATTTGAGAAGTATTAATGACAAACAGGAAAAAGAACATCTGGCAGCTAGAAATGAGCTAGCAAGACAAATGAGGGCTACTCTCTTTAAAAAAGGATGCTACAATCAATTCTCTTCAAGATGAGCTGAAGAAAACAAGTATGTTAAGTCAAAAAATCAAGAAAAGCTCTGTGGATTTCGATAACCTGCTGCAAGAACAAAAGAATGTGTATGACAAAAGTGGATTAGGTTTTTTATCTAAGAAAAAAACTCATGAGGCAAAATGCTCACTAAATCAGAAGGTGAATTTTTTAAAGAAGGTTATGTCTTAACATAGATCAAATCTCAACAAAATTTGTATGCCTTTAAATGAAGCACAGAGATTACTAACCTTAAGATTGAAAGAATGCGAAAGGTTAGGAAGAGAAATTGGCAATCTAAGAAAGGAAGAAAGTCCTCCCTGCTATCAAAGCAAATTTGAGATCAATACAAGAGAGCTGGATACCTTGAAAACTCAAAATCTAAGAAATATTGTGAAAAGGCCTTTCTTTTGGAATTCAGCTACAGCAAGAAGACCCTCATATGCCAGGTATCAAAATAGCGTTTTTGGAAACTGTTATAACTGCTACAATTTTGGTCATAAAGCTGTCAATTGTAGGGCCCCTTTAAGAAGGAACTCTGTTGGAAATGAACGAAAGGAGCATCTTCTAGACAAAATGGAGCATCAAACCAGAAACCCGTTCTCTCTGTTGTCCAATGAGGAAGAGTGCACCAAGTGTAATAACTTCGGCCATTCAGCAGAAAATTGTAGACTGAAATAAGAAGATGAAAAAACAGAAGATATCTGTGGGATTGCTTTATATGCTCAAAAGGGAGAGAACAAGTGGTACATTTACAGTGGATGTACCAAACATATGACAGGTGACAAAGAAAAATTTCTCACTCTGAAGAGGGAAAAGGGAGGTGATGTGGCATTTGCAGATAATGGCACTGCAAAAATTTTGGGTACAGGAACTGTGGCACTCAAAGGGAATGCTAAAGCTCAAAATGTAATATACGTTGATGGACTTAAACATGACTTGTTGAGTGTAGGAAAAATATGTGATAATGGTCACAATGTGACATTTTTTGCTCATCATTATGAAATTAGGAAAAATGGTTCCAAGAGGGTGACATTAAGGAAACTCGATCCCCAGGAAATGTCTATATCTTGGATGAAATCGAAGGTGAAATATGCTAAATTAGTCAGAATGATAATAGTTCGCTTTGGCACAAAAGGCTGGCCCATCTAAATTTCAACAATATGGTAAAAATCAGTCGGACAGAAGCTGTAAGAGGAATGCCAAGACTTTCCAAGCCTACTGATAGTTTGTGTGGATCATGCCTGCATGGGAAGCAAGTTAGGGCCAGTTATAAGCCAAAAACTTATCAATCCACTTCATAGCCCCTTGAATTAGTGCACACTGATCTATGCGGACCAGCAAGAGTTCAAACCCTTTAAGGTGAAAGATATTCTATGTTATTTATTAATGATTATACCAGAATGATTTGGGTAACCTTTCTTAAAACAAAGTCTGAGGCCTTTGAGAAGTTCAAATTGTTCAAGGATAAAGTTGAAAATGAGAGTGGTCGTAGGATCAAGTGTCATAGATCAAAAAATGGTGGGGAATTCACTTTGGGTGAATTTAAAATTCTTTGTGAAGAGCAGGGTATCAAGAGGAAGTATTGCACGGCTAACACTCCCCAGCAGAATGGAATCACTGAAAGAAAAAATAGAACAGTTCAAGAGGCAGCTAGAACTATGTTACTAGAGGCAAAAATCACATAAACATTCTGGAAAGAAGCTGTAAGAACAACTATGTACATCATTAATAGAGCACAGTTAAGAGTAAATAGTGACAAGACTCCATATGAATTTGAATACAACTGACTTTGTTATGTATTAAGTTGTACCCTGGGATTGCTAAAAAAAGGAGAGAAAACCGTACATTTTAGCGAGCTTAATTTGCCCTGTCCTAAACAGTGCTTCTTACCATTTAACGCCCATAATAACCCCCCACGTCTGTTAGATTCATCATAAAGTTTACATATTATGGAAAACAGGCTGGTCAGGTATTTAGAGAACCTGCTAACAATTTGCAATGAGGCAATCCACCACATTTTTTCCACAATAACAGTCACTGAAACGTAGTATTGGGTCATATTCCGTTTATTAAGATCTTCACAAATCTGGTTAAGCAATTACAAAATTTATTATGAAGGGAATTTCACTAGGGGAGGCATATATAAATTTGATTTATCGTTCCTTATTTCCTTGATGAACTTGGGGAATGTGAAAAAACATGACCTAAGCTGGTATTCATGGACATTGAGATGTCGGACTTATTGTTGTTGCCACGATTGCCCCGATCTCACTGCTGTAACAGCCTTGGTAATCAACCGATTCGCCGAACCTCTCACCATTTTATTTTTCTTCTTTTTTTCTAAAACACGGATGGAATCGATCCCTCGACCTCTGAAGGCCTCTCTACAATGCAGTTTTAGACAGGGAAACGGGCCTAATCGAACTGTTGCCAAGGAAGAACTACCGGTGTAAATATGGTAACCTTCTCTCCCTCCTTCGTTGCTTTGTTTCGGTTTTTCCAAAAGTACTATTTAGTAGGCCAAATTCCACCACTCTCGTAAACTAGACAGATTGACTTGATTGTTCTGCATTGACCAATACTTTAAAATTCATGGAAGAAAAAAAAAAATTTCAGAGGTTTTTTTTCATTAACCATTTTCATTATGCATGTGAAGAAAGTACGTTTACTCTTATTTTGGAAATATTAATTTTTACGTTAAATAGGGTAAAAATTATGCTTTTGATCTTTTAAGTTAGGGTAATGATCTCTTTATTAGTCCCTCCTTTCCTTAGGAGCGACTTATACAGTAATCTGTTTGCATCGATGTGTGGATTTTGAGCATTAATATTTACACTTTTTATTAATGATATGATATATTTGTACTTTATATGAACATTTTTATAGTTTCATATTGGAAAAAATAAATTTGTTTGCTACATGGAGTCATTTTGTGATTTGAGATGATATTGCTCAAGTTTTTCGATCAGCTGTATTATTTTTCTCCGTAGTTTGAAAGTTCTGCGATTTTAAACGGAACAAACTTCATTTTTCCGGCACTATTTTGAAAAAAGCCGACAAATTTTTTTAAAAATATTGGTTACAACTCTCAAAATCTGAAATTTTGGGTGCCCAAGGGGTTTTTAATTGTGTTGAACCCATTTCTACTATCAAAATTGCCATTAAAACACAGTTCAGTTCAGATTTTGCAAAATAAAAAATGTCGTATTTTGATAAAAAAGCCATCGTCTAGGCCAAATCGTCGAATTTTTAGACAACTCCTAATTTTTCCATCTGTTGTAGACACCATAAATTAATGTCAAAAATTCCTAAGTGAAGCTATGCCAATGGCTTGGTGTGTGACACTTATTTAATAGCTTATTTAATAATAGCTCTATGTTAGGAACCCGTGTCAACCCTTCTCTTTACTATGTTAGTATATTGTTGTTGGACGCATATGCTTTGTAAGTCATCCCATAGTATTTGTTGATCCATAGTTTATATTAGCCCACAGTATTGATCCATAGTATTAGACGCATATCATTTGTAAGTCATCCCGTAGTATTATATGTCCCATGGTTTTGACTCATAGTATTGGGCATAGACTTAGTATATAAGTGTGTGTTGAGGTCATTGAAGGCACCATGAAGTTAATTGTATTGAGCTTGCTCAAAGGAGGTTGCCCCCTCGAAGTGGCCTGTGATCAATATAAAAGTGATTCTAAGTTTTGTTATTTCTGATATCTCGTGTATTTGAATTAATTAATTATTGCACGTTCATCACATCTGGTATCAGAGCACTTTCTTGGGCTCGTTGGGTGGAATTTCTGCCAATTTTTTTTTCCGCATTTGTTGCAAGTTCGGATATGGGAATAACCCCTATCTGCTTAACTGTGGGAAGTACTTGCGCATAAGCCCTAAAACTCATTGTGAGGAGTACCACAGGAACCCCAAAGTAGTTGGCCCATTGAGAGGACCTGCCAGCGAAAAGGGCAACGACCCCTACCTGATTGACAAGTTCCCACCCGTGAGGTAAACCAAGAGCTATCGTTTGTGGCAAAGCAGTTATCAATTTTACCTGAGCCGTGGAGTGAGGGGTACTGACCCAATATGCAAGCTGTCAGATAGCATTGGTGGCTGAGTGAATCCCCTGAACCGATAGGAAGCCACACATACCTGGAGTCCATATCTATTTTCAGTTGAACTGTTGCCGATCACTTCCGCTCCAGATCCAGCTATTTCAGATCTATTCTGAAAGTCGTTCCAGATCCAGCCGTTTTCGATCCCTTCTGCATCGTTGCAGATCCATCTGTTGCGTATCCCTTCCGTGCCGCTGTTGCCGATCCATTTCTGAAAATAAATAAAATAAAATAAAAAATTCTTTTTTTCGGCCATATCTCCCTTGTTTCAACTCTATTTTCCCTGAAACTTCACTGACGTCCCTGCAATCCCATTCTGCATATTTCATTCCTGAAGACCCTATCCCAAATTCCACTTCCTAAGACTAGAAATGCCACATTTGTCTATTTTTAGGGTTTTCCATAACTCCTTCAATTTTCACACAAACGCCTTCAAATTTTGCCACCGTTTTCCTTTCCTAATTCTGCTTCTTTGTCCCTCTCTACCAAATTTTCTCATTCTTTCACCCCACTTCCGAAATCCTCATTTTTTGCTTTCCTATCCATCAGAAAGTGTCCAAAACCTAGTCAAACCCCAATTACCCATCCAAGTTTTTCCCAAATCCAAATCTCCCTTTACTAAATAAGCTTTTGTTTGTATTTTTCTATCCATTTCCCAAAAAAAAAACTCTTGGTTGTGGTTATCACCTGCATAGGAGCAAAAACCATGGAGGAAGCACTTGCATCCCTCCAAACCAAACTCCAAGATTTGAATGAAAAATTTCTTAGCCTCCATCTTCAACATTCAACCATGAACAATAACCGATAGCCAGAATCTTTTGCAGCCACCGGGTTCTCTTCTTCCAGCAATTTTCGTGGGCTGAAGCTTGATTTTCCTCGCTTCAATGGTACTGATCCGACTAGATGGATATACCGCACAGAACAATATTTCAGTCTGCATAATACTTTTGATGTCCAGAAAGTTCCACTTGCATCCTTTCATTTGGAATAGGAAGCCCTTCAATGGTACCATTGGTACATCAAAGCTCATCCCGAGCCAAACTGGACAGATTTTTTCCAACTCCTTTTGCCACTATTTGGTCCTAGTGCTTTTGATGACTTCACAGGAGAACTCACTAAACTTCACCAAATTGGCACAGTGAGAGAGTATCAGACAAAATTTGAGAAACTCGCCAATCACACAGAAGGATTGTCTGATGAATTTTACATGAGTTGTTTTATCACTGGTCTTAAGGATGAAATCCGGTCAGAGGTTAAAATGTTCTATCCCAACACAATGATGGAAGTCCTAGGTTTGGCTAAGTTGGCAGAAGACAAGCTTACAGCCCAAAAGCGCTCCAAACCCACTTTTGTTCCCTTCCGAAATATGGGTTATCAACGACCTCCCATCTCGCCAGCTCCTTGACCAACTCTTATCAAGCATTTGCCTGAAACCGAGATGCAAGCACGCCGAGAAAAAGGGCTTTGTTATAATTGAGAAATTCACTCGGGGACATAGATGTGTTCAACAAAAGCTCTATCTCTTGGATGTGGATTCTCTGCCTGCCTCTGAACTTGGTGAAGAAGCTCCAAATACAGTAGATGATCAGGTCGACATTCAACACCCTCCTATTGACACCCCATCTCAGGACGACCCACCCGTGATCTCTCTCCATGCTGTAACCGACGTCACAACCCCACAAACAATGCAGGTCAGGGGATACTTCAATAAGTTCCCTCTTACCATACTCATTGATTCTGGTAGCACTCATAACTTCATTGACCCTCAGATTTCCAAACAGGCTGATTGTTTTGTCCATCCTTGCTCCAACTTTGAAGTCATGGTTGCCAATGGGGGCACCTTACCTTGCAAGGGGAAGTGTCACAATGTGCGTATCTCTATGGAATATTATAACTTGCGCTCTGACATGTTTTCCTTGTCCTTGGGCAGATGTGATGTGGTTTTGGGTGTTCAATGGTTACACACACTTGGCCCCATCTTATGGCATTTTGCTAAACTTTGGATGCAGTTTTCAGTCAATGGGGCACAACACAAATTAATGGGCTTACAACCAGGGTCTCTCCGCATCATCAGTTCACATTGCTTGGAAAAAACCCTTAAGAAGAATTCACATGGTGTCATCGCTCAGCTCCATTCCATTCATATGCACCCATCAATGGTCTCCACTACTTCCTTGGATAGATATGCAGGTGTCTTTGTTGAACCAATGAGCTTGCCACCTTCAAGAGACCTTTCTGGTAAGAATTGAGTCGCATCTACCTCTCAGCAGGAAATGATGGCTATTTTGCATGCAGTACAGAAGTGGCAGCCATATCTATTAGGGAATTATTTCTGCATCAAGACTGATCTCCAGATTCTGGAAATTTTTTTGGAACAATGGGTTTCCTCCCCAACACACCTGAAATGGGTTATCCCTATGCGATCACTTACAAGAAGGGTAAGGACAATATGGTGGTAGATGCTCCTTCTCGCACAATTGATGACCCAGTTTCTCTTACAGCTCTTTCTCTGCTTGTTCCAAATTGGTTGCAATATGTTCAATAGGGCTATCTCTTCTATGAACTCCATGCTTCTTCTTCAGCAGGGCACTCTGGGTTCTTCAAAATGTATGACCGGGAATAATGTAACTTCTTTTGGCAGGGACTGAAAATGACAATTCAACAGATGGTGGCTGACTGAGATACTTTCCAGGTCAACAAGGGTGAAACGAAACTCCTTTCGGGATTGCTCAAACCCTTTCCCATCCCTACACAGCTTTGGCCAACTATTTCTATGGATTTCCTAGAAGCGCTCTGGTGGTACAATACCACATCTCAACGGACACCATATGAAGCAGTCTATGGACAGACACCACCAGTTCTTCTTCCATACACCCTTAGCAGCTCCCCAGTTCAGGAAATTGACTCGGTTCTTCGAAACCGCGATCAGATTCTTTTCATTCTGTAGGACAATATTCACATGGCCAGAATTCGACTGAAACAACAAGCCGATCAGCACCCTTCTGAGTGCACTTTCCATGCAACTGATAGGGTTCTTCTTCGTCTACAGCCTTCCAAGCAATCCTCCCTGACACTCTGAAGGTGTCAGTGGCCCGAAATGCAACCCGAGGATGCTACCGGGGAACCACTCCTTCAGATTTTGCAGCAATTTCCCCAACCAAAGCTTTGAGGACAAAGCTTTTTCTAAGGGAGATGGGATGTTAGGAACCCGTGTCAACCCTTCTCTTTACTATGTTAGTATATTGTTGTTGGACGCATATGCTTTGTAAGTCGTCCCATAGTATTTGTTGATCCATAGTTTATATTAGCCCATAGTATTGACCCATAGTATTGGACGCATATGCTTTATAAGTCGTCCCGTAGTATTATATGTCCCATGGTTTTGACTCATAGTATTGGGCATAGAATTAGTATATAAGTGTGTGTTGAGGTCATTGAAGGCACCGTGAAGTTAATTGTATTGAGCTTGCTCAAAGGAGGTTGCCCCCTCGAAGTGGCCTGTGATCAATATAAAAGTGATTCTGAGTTCTGTTATTTCTGATATCTCGTGTATTTGCATTAATTAATTATTGCAGGTTCATCACACTCTAATAGCTATCTCATCAATTTGTATCTCCCATGATCAAGATTTTAAATACCAGGACCTTGACTAGGTGTATTTATCAACCTCAACCTCACCTTGACCACCATTTATCCCCATCGCTTCACTACACCTTTGATCCTATCTATCTTGAGCCATAAGCAATGGTGGGAAAGGTGACTCCAACCAAAAGCAATAATACATAAACTTATCGGTGTTGCTAACTTTGCATTTTCCACTAGCCTGGTTCAGTGGCTCATTATCCATTGCATACCCAACACAATTAATATTTACCCAAGCATCCATGATATTCATTTGTCGCATCGCACCCCCAACATTATGAAGGCCCTGGTAATGGGATGGTCAGGCATGTGTGGAAATAATTCAACCAACCCCCATCCTGACTTCAATTTTAGAAAAATTCCCTTGGTTCTTGTAAATGGTCTATTCTCAAATTTTTGTGGAGGTTTACTCTTGGCTTAACTTTAGGAGGTAACATTCTCTGTTAGTCCAAATTGTATGTTGGTTCAACCTCTTCCCAACCTTTTCCATTTGCAAGTGGAATTCTTAGGGTTTTGGGTAGGCATTCAATATATGTTGGTTCAATCTCTTCTTGATCCTTTTCATTTTCTAGTTATTAGGATATTTAGACACTTAGGAGTTAGTTAAGATCAACTTGTGTAATATATTCATTAGGGAAAGTGTGTTTCTTTAGTATGCATTAGTATGCATTTGTAAATACTTAATCCGACGGTCACGATATGTTCCCGACATAGAGTGATCCGACGACTCAATTTCTCTTTGATCATACCTAACCTTGATCCATGGCTTAACACCCGATTGGTCCATGATCTATATTTAAAGAGCATGGAGGGTCATTGTTTAGTTGATCGATTATGAGAAGCTCATTTGTAACTTTCTTTCTTTGCATAATAAATTGTCCCGTAGAAGCTATTTGGCCGGGGCCGTGGAGTGTTTCCCTTACAAGGGTTTAAACCACGTGAAAACATCAGTGTGTTGATCTGTGATCTATTTGTGTGAAGTGGTTGCTCTAGGTGTTCGGTCTTTTGGGAGTACCCTGTGTACCCGAACATGGTATCAAAGCTTTTATGAAGAGCCGCTTTTGGTTATGATCTAGATCTTGAACTGTTGTTGCCGAAACTTGAAAGGGTTTCTGGTTCTAGTATTTCTGTGCATTTCTGGGCTATGGGAGGTATTCCATTGCGTCTGGAGCACCATTTCCACTGGAAAATAGTTTTCGTTTGATCGAAAACGGTTCCCGGTTGCTTCAGAAACGGATATTTCATCAGATCTGAAGGTATAATGTTACATTGACGCATTTTTTTTATTTTCTATTTTAAAAGAAGAAGAAAAATTCTCCTATTTTTTTATTTTTTACTATTAGAATTTTTTTGGTTTTGGATTGTTGCTTTCCCTGTCTGCGTATGCTCTTTGTCGTGCACCTTGAGTGATCTCGGCAAATCAGAAACAGAAAGGGAAAGGGTTTTTCTCGGCTGCGTATGCTCTTTGCTGTGCACCTTGCGCGATCTCGACAAATCAGAAACAGAGAGAAAACGTAGACTTTCTGGGCAAGCTAACGAGATCTAAGTCCACAAGTGTGGAATTTTTTTTTTGTTTCGGTTTGTGATGTGATTTGCAGGAAAAAAGGAAAGCACGGAAACCAAGCAAGAAGAGTAAAAAAAAAGCCCCCTTCCTCATGTGAAAATCCTCACAGCAGATCTAAGAGATGATGTGTACCTCACAAGAGTAATTATGATTAAGTAGGAAAATAGAAGAAGAGTGAACAATACAGTATAATGAGCAACATAATAATATGGTACAGTAGAACTCGGATAGAAGCAATAATACTTCACACACACTAATTAATTAATCACAGTATGGACAAATAAATAGTACAATGGTAGAGAGGATTTGAATGCCTAAGGTGGAAATTCGAATTAGCCTCTCAGAGTGATCATAAGATCAATAGAGTGTCATCGGAGCACAACTAGGTGTCCTCATGATCATCGGAGCGCAACTGGAAGTCTTCATCATCATCAGTGGAGTCATCAATGCTCAAGTAACTGTCAACCATCAGTCAAACTAACTCTGGTAGGCGTAACTGAGTGTAACTCAATGTAACTAAGTGTAACTGACTGTAACTGACTGTAACTGAGTGTAACTAAGTGACAAATGGACTGGTAGGTGAAGAAGGGCGATTTGCTCCCTAAAATCAAGGAAGAAGGGCGCATTAAGCAATTAGAGGGCTAAAAATGAATAGTGAGAAGCTCCTGGGGGTTGGCTAACTGAGGGCTAGGTGCTGGACCGATGACTAGGATGCATGCAAAATGCATGCAAACCCTAGAATGCATGCAAACCCTAAAGGTGCATGCATGACTGAAAATGTAAATGTTCAAAATACTGGTGGGACTAGGATGGAGTATAGGAATATCCTAACACCCCCCCTTAATCCATCTTGGGCCCTAGTAACTAAGACCAAAGGTCACCCAATACAATGAATAATAACAATCAATAAACCAAGGAAGTGGAAAAATTTCATGGGAAACATACCCCCTCCTCAAAAAATAGACTGTAAGGCACACATAAAAATAAATGCTCCAAACTCAAGCATGTGTGATGCTTGGTCATATGTCTGGAGGTATCTTCTTCTTGGGAAGAAGTGGATCATGCTCAAAAAGCATGTGCTTGTACTTGCTCTTCAGATCGAATGTGATGAGAACAAATCCAATAGTATGAGAATGATCCTTGAACCTGTGATTCAAATTAGTTGAGGTAGGATCAAATCTGTGAAAGTGCATATAGTCTTTTGTCTTCTCCTTCGAACAACCATGGGTGAGACTATGCCAAAAATAACTATTACATGTTTGCTTGAAATCAAAATCAGATTTAAGACTTAAAAAATAGTTTCTTGAGATCTCCTTTGAACCAGCAGGGGTGAGATCAAAACTATCATATGCATGAGAATTAATCCCAAGCAGTAATTTCTTAGAATCCAAATTAGATCCAATTGAATCATGGTTTCTTAAGATCTCCTTTGAACCATGAGAGGTGAGATCAAAACCAGTAAATGCATGAGAAATTATCCCAAGCGAATGGCAATGGCCATATTCTTCAATGACCTTCTGAAAGCATGGAATTATGATCATATAGTAGTATAAAAGAGGAGTTAGCTGGAGAGGAGCGAATGCATTACCTTCAAAAGCTGTTTTGACCTCCGAAATAATCATGTGATCATGATGCAAACCAACAGACTCTGGTGCAAGAGAGAATTTAGGACATTCTGCAATATCTAGAGTGTGAGCTGGCACAGAAAGAGAAGAAAGTTTGAGCATGAGTGTAGAATCTGCAAGTTCTTTGTCAACAACTTCAATATGAGATGATACTGGTGCATGATCTGAGAGACCATCAAAAGGAGCGAATGCATCACTTTTTTTTCTTTCTAATGGGTTGGGACCAAGTCCTTCATTCTCTCTGCCAAATTTTCCATCCAGGTGAGCCCATATCTCTTTTGGAGTCCATAACTCCTTTGGAGTTTCAACACCATTACGGTATTTGAATTGGAATCTCTGGCGTGCAAACAAAGAAAACATTATTGCTTGAAAGTGCATGTCACTTTTATTTAACCAGACAATCTTCTCTTCAGGGGATTCGAACTCTCTTTCAAAATAACAATAAAAAAGATCATGGATCTTCAAGTCTGTTATCATTCTTGGTTTCCATTCATCATAGTTGAGTGGATCAAGAGGAGTAATTCCTGATGAATACATAGAAGCTGTAGAGGACCTGCAAAAACAATATAGAATAACTGCAACTGCTATTGCTGCAAAATGCAGACACTGCTGCACTCGAAATCTTGGTAATAACCTGCAAAAAACTCTCAAGAATGGAGATAAACAATACTCTCAACATGCTCTGATACCATGTGAAAATCCTCACAGCAGATCTAAGAGATGATGTGTACCTCACAAGAGTAATTATGATTAAACAGGAAAATAGAAGAAGAGTGAACAATACAGTATAATGAGCAACATAATAATATGGTACAGTAGAACTCGGATAGAAGTAATAATATTTCACACACACTAATTAATTAATCACAGTATGGACAAATAAATAGTACAATGGTAGAGAGAATTCGAATGCCTAAGGTGGCAATTCGAATTAGCCTCTCAGAGTGATCATAAGATCAATAGAGTGTCATCGGAGCACAACTAGGTGTCCTCATGATCATCGGAGTGCAACTAGAAGTCTTCATCATCATCAGTGGAGTCATCAATGCTTAAGTAACTGTCAACCATCAGTCAAACTAACTCTGGTAGGTGTAACTGAGTGTAACTCAATGTAACTGAGTGTAATTGAGTGACAACTGGACTGGTAGGTGAAGAAGGGCGATTTGATCCCTAAAATCAAGGAAGAAGGGCGAGTTGCTCCCTAAAATCAAGAAAGAAGGGCGCATTAAGCAACTGGAGGGCTAAAACTGAATAGTGAGAAGCTCCTGGGGGCTGGCTAACTGAGGGCTAGGTGCTGGACTGATGACTGGGATGCATGCAAACCCTAGAATGCATGCAAACCCTAAAGGTGCGTGCATGATTGAAAATGTAAATGATCAAAACACTGGTGGGACTAGGATGGAGTATAGGAATATCCTAACACCTCATTCCCATATTTTGCATACCTTTTAATCCAGCTCACTTGGTTCAAAGTTGCTTTATTCCTTAATAGGTCTTGAGTTCAACTCTTAGAAGTTACTTTTAAAAGAAAAAGTGCATGCAATTTCTATTTTTAAGTTACTTTATTGTAAAAGTGCATCTCATTTGAATAATAAAAAATAAATAAAAAGTGAGTCACTTAAATTTTTTTTATTGTTACACTATTTAAAAGTAATATCATTGTAAAAGTGAAATCACTTATTTTATAAAAGTGATTCATTTAAAGCAACTTTCTTGTAAAGTGATTGTAAAAGGTTCATCTTGGGAAGAGGGGGGTCCTTTTTTTTAGCTGGTCATTTTCTATCTGCCACGTCACTATTGGGGACATCTTCAACAGTTTCTTTGTTCAAGCATAACTTCATCATACGGAGTCAGTTTTCAGTGCTGTTTTTTTTAAACCGCTTATTTTTTCGAGCTCTTCGCATCTAGACTATTGGTTTCTACTTTTACAGCCATTAATTTATAAATATGGTTGCCCCTTGTGATATTCTACTTAACATTTTCAACTATTTCTCATGGAAATCTCGTATGGAGGGTGTTCTACGAAGTAGGGGACTTTTCAGAATTACCTCAGGGAAAGAAACAGAACCAACTGATGATGATAAGAAAATAAAATGGGAAAATAGATGTGACGAAGCTTGTGGATTGATTGGGATGTCAATCTCTACTGATTTACGATTCCACATATCTGGAATTGATGAACCTAATGCTGCTTGGGACAAGTTGGAATCTGTGTTTGGTAAACACAATGAAATTCGAGGTCACCAACTCGAAAATGAGTTGATTTCTTTAAATCCAAGTGATTTTTCATGCATTCAATATTATTTATCTAAGTACAAAACTCTTAAACTCTTATGTGCAGAATGTAAGATTAAGAGGGAAGACAAACAATGCATTTATGATATTCTTTCCAAACTTGGACCTACATATTCTGTTTTTGTATCTACATTTTACTCCATGAAAGAATCCTTGAATGCAGCTAGCTATCAAGAGCCTAGTCTTGAATCATTTTGTGATTCCTTGATTAGAGAGCAAGATAAACTCATCCATCTTGGAATAATTAACAATGCAGATACATCTGGGAAAGCCTTATTGTCCCAACAGAAAGAAAAGTCCAAGCCTCCCAAGAAACAAAATTTTCGCAATAATAAGTCAAACAAGGGTCCCAAACCCTCTCAGTCAGCTCCTTCTTTAAAAAATGACAAAGGATCCAAGCCAAAAGGCAAGAAGACTAAGCATCATTGCAACCATTGCAGGAAAGATAATCATGATGAATCTAAGTGTTTCAAGAAAATGGCAGCCTTGGAAGCAGCAATGAAGAAGCACCACATCAACCTAGATTCGCCTTCAAAATCTACCTCTCATGGACATGCACTTTGTGCTTCTGGTTATTCTTATAATGCATCTTCTTCTTCTACTTCAAATGAATGGCTCATTGATTCTGGAGCATCTTATCATATGGCTAAGGATCAAGCCATCTTTTCTACTATGCATGAATGTAACACCAAACAAATATTTGTTGGTTATGATAGATCTCTATGTGTTGTAGGAGCTGGAACAGTTCCACTAGATAATGGTCATTTTAGTGATGTTCTATGTGTTCCAAGAATTTCCTGCAATTTGTTATCAGTCTATCAGATCACTCATTCTGGTGAAGGTAAAACTGTGACCTTTACACCTCACCAAGTTGTAATCAAGGATTTTAAAGATTCTCAACAGGTCCTAGCTACCGGAATTGTTGATGATATTACCAGGTTGTACAAGTTTAACAACTTTGGGTCATGACTTTTTCCTTCAGTTTTTGTTGCTCATAGTGATAACTTGAGCAAACTTTGGCATGAGCGATTTGGTCACTTAAATTATCGTTCATTGCAACAATTATGTAAAGACAATATGGTGAGAGGTCTTCCAATGGTATCTTGTAGGGATGGTGTTTGTTCCGGTTGTGTACTCGAAAAACATCATCGAGACATTTTTGACAAACATGTTTCTTGGCATGCATCGGTTCCCTTGGAGCTTGTGCATAGTGACTTGTGTGGTCCTCTTCCATTTGCTTCCTTTTCTGGTTTCAAATATTTCTTAACTTTCATTAATAAACGCACTTGGGCTTATTTTATAAAACTTAAGAGCAAAGTATTTAACATGTTCTTGGCCTACAAGGCCCTTGTTGAAAAACAATCTAGTCATCAAATTATTAAGTTAAGATCTGACAATGGAGGAGAATATGTTAACAAAAAGTTCACTACTTTCTGCACTGAACAAAGCATCCAACAACAACACACTGTTCCATATACACCACAACAAAATGGTGTAGCTGAGCGGAAGAACCACACTTTAAAATAAATGGCTAATTGTATGATCCAATCTAAGGGACTAAGTCTTCAATTTTGGGTTGAAGCCATAAATTGTGCAAATTACATAGTTAATCGCACCCCTACTGAAGCATTACAAGGTATCACACTGGAAGAAGCATGGAGTAAAACTAAACCCAATGTAAGTCACTTCCATGTGTTTGGTAGTGAAGCATGGGCTCACATTCCAGATGAAAAACGAAAAGCATTGCAGCCTAAAAGTGAAAAGTGCATATTTGTTGGATATTTTGAAGATATAAAAGGTTATAGACTTCTTCAACCACATTCTCATGATGTAATCATTAGAAGAGATGTTAAATTTGACAAAAATCTCTTGGCCTGCGAGCCTAACTCGGCGATTGTGCCTTCTTCTTCTTCCAACTTCCTTGACAGGTTTCCAACTCCAGTTTCTGATGATGATAGTGAGGATGAAAATCCACCTCCCCCTGCTCCTGTTCCTCCAGTTGCACCAGCACAAGTGCTTCCTCGATGGGTTTGTTCAACATGTGAAGCAGTTGGTGATCTTGCCGGTGATCCTAGAGATCAACGTCGAACACGTTCTCAGTTTCAGCGAGCCTCTTCTCTTTTGGCTCAAGTTTTCGAGAATCATGATCCAGAAAACTTTGCAGAAGCTTTAGGAAATCCAGATTGGGATGCAGCTATGGATGAATAATATCGTTCCTTAATGGCGAACGATACTTGGGATCTTGTACCTCTTCCAAAAGGAAGAAAACTTGTCAGATGTAAATGGGTCTGCAGAACTAAGTATGCATCAGATGGAAGTTTTGAAAGACTCAAGGCAAGGTTAGTTGCCAAAGGTTTTTCTCAAGTTGAAGGAATTGACTACAATGAAACCTTTTCTCCTGTCGCAAAAATGAATTCCATCCTCCTTGTTCTTTCCCTTGCAGCCTTACATAACTGGGAAGTCCATCAAATGGATGTCAAGTCTTCCTTCTTACATGGTGATTTACAGGAGGAAATTTACATGGAACAACCTCCTGGATATGTTCAGAATAACTCTATCCTTGTCTGTCGCCTTAAGAAATCCTTATATGGCCTTAAGCAAGCTCCTAGAGCTTGGTATGCCAAAATGGATAGCTTTCTCCTTGACACTGGTTTTTCTAGATGCCATTCTGACCCCAATGTCTATACCAAGAAAGTAGGAAACCATCTCATCATACTTGTTCTATATGTTGATGACCTTATTCTTACTGGTAGTGACCCTAAGCTTATAAACCATGTGAAATCCAGTCTTAAACAAAATTTTGAAATGTCAGACTTAGGACATTTGCATTATTTTCTTGGTCTCCAAGTCCTACAAACCAAAGAAGGAATCTTTCTTTCTCAGTCTAAGTATGCTTGTGACCTTATTCGTCGCTTTCACATGGAAGATTGTACACCATCCCCTTCTCCCATCCAGTCTGGAGTCATACTTTCTGCCACTTGTACTTCACCTGAAGTCGATGCCACCTTGTATCATCAGCTTGTTGGTAGTCTCTTATACTTGACTCATTCCCGTCCTGACCTTTCCTTTGTCATTGGTCGTGTTGCCCGTTATATGCAGACACCTCATGAAAGTCATTGGAAAGCAGCTAAAAGAATACTTCGATATATTCGAGGTACAGTTCAGTTTGGGATTCATTACAATACAGGGGGGAAACCTTTGTTGGTTGGTTTCACTGATTCAGATTGGGCCGGTGATCCTGATGATCGAAAGTCTATTGCAGGTTATGTTTTCAGTCTGGGATCTAGACCTATCACTTGGGCTTGTAAGAAACAACAAGCTCTTGCTCTTTCTTCAGCAGAAGCAGAATATCAAGCCGCAGTTAATGCCAGTCAGGAAGCTTTATGGCTTTGACAGATCCTTTCAGATTTCAGATTCGAGTAGCAGCAGCCTACTCCACTTTGGTGCGTCTATCAAAGTGCCATCAAGCTTGCCAAAGATCCAGTTCTACATCAACGCAGCAAACACATTGAGCTACATATGCACTTAATCAGAAATATTGTTCATGATCGTGTTCTTGAAGTGCTCTTTTTCCCTACAGATGATCAAGTTGCAGACATCTTCACCAAGTCTCTTACAGAAGCGAAGTTTTCTAAACTCCGATCTATGTTGGGAGTTCAGGAACTTGTCATTAAGGGGGGATAGGCTCTAATGCCTCCTTCCTTCTCCTAATAGTGTCACTTTTGTAAATCCTTCAATCCTATCCCAAGTTGTTCTTAAGGGGGGATGTTAGGATATTTAGACACTTAGGAGTTAGTTAAGATCAACTTGTGTAATATATCCATTAGGGAAAGTGTGTTTCTTTAGTATGCATTTGTAAATACTTAATCCGATGGTCACGATATGTCCCCGACATAGAGTGATCCGACGACTCAACTTCTCTTAGATCATACCTAACCTTTATCCGTGGCTTAACACCCAATTGGTCCATGATCTCTATTTAAAGAGCATGGAGGGTCATTGTTTAGTTGATCGATTATGAGAAGCTCATTTGTAACTTTCTTTCTTTGCATAATAAATTGTCTCGTAGAAGCTATTTGGCCGGGGCCGTGGAGTGTTTCCCTTACGAGGGTTTAAACCACGTCAAAACATCGGTGTGTTGATCTATGATCTGTTTGTGTGAATTGGTTGCTCTAGGTGATCAGTCTTTTGGGAGTACCCTGTGTACCCGAACACTAGTAGAATCCCCAAGGACTAGGTAGGATATTTCTCAGGTTGTTGAGACAAAGGCCATTCAAATGAATGTTTGGTTGTTTGTGGTTCTTCTAGCACCTTCTCCAATATCGTTTCTCTTACCCTTATTTCCCCAGCCTTGTTTCTTTCCATCACCCTTGGCTAAGATCTCTATGTTGGAGTTTCAGTTCATTGTCGAAAAAGAAAGGAAGGTGGTGACAATGGTTGCTTCACATAGTCATCCCAGTAGATGCTCTAATTGTGAGCATGCAGAAATGAAGCAAGTTATAAGGAGGCATGAAAATCATTATGGTAAGTTCCAAGAAAATATTTCCTCTATTATGAGGAGGGGCTTCCTCCATGGCGTCTTTCCTCATTAGTTAACCAAGCTAACCAGATCCATTTTAGGTCACAATTTAAAATATGTGTTGTGAGAGAGATTCTACAAAGGGCCTCTATGTGTCTAGAAGGTCAACACTTGGCATGGCAGGTTACACTATGGGCTATGTGGGTGGGTGATGTTAATTGCTAAGTGATGCACGACTTTTTTATTCACAAAGTTGCTATATATATAATTTTTTTATTAATATGCATTAAATATATTAAAAATGTAATGTATTAATACTACATTTAATTAAATTTGACATTAAAATTGTTAATATATTTTAACATTTTAATAATTATATATATAGGTGAATTTAATGACAAATCTTATTGAAAAAAAATTGAATTCGAATCAAATTTTATTGTTCGTGAAATCAAATTCGTACCCAAACCATGTGATTTTGCTCCAAGCAAGCAACCTCCCTCCATGTGCTGGCTACATGAAGAAGTCACCAAGATCCATAGGTGTCCACTATGGATCCCTAGGAAGGTGCTCTTATTATTTGGCTCGGTTGTCCCTAGAGATAAGCACACCGGGGTTAGGGTTTTCTTATGTCATTCAAGGTGTTGTTGTGCATGCATCTAGATTCAGTGTATCCTTCTTTCCTAGTCTATAAAGGACATGCAGGGCACACCATTTGATGGTTTGATGGTTTGAGTTTTGAGTTGCATTTACATCTTCTATTTTCTATATTTAGTAGAAATTACAGATGTTGTTTTGAGTGACATGAAAAAATAGTTTGTTGTTTTATTTTACAGGAGCATGTGTTTGTAGGTTAGAGTACTCCTTAGCAAAAAATTTGATAGGTATTTTTTAGCATTAATTATTTATACACTGTAGATTAGTTTTACAGTATAAAATCTACTTACCATGATTTGATGCTTGACAACCTTGTCATTCACCCTCGACCATTCAGGCAGCATTATAAAAGTGATGTGTTTATCTCAATATTTTTCTCATGGAATTTATTATGCCTGGACACTTATCCAAAGGTAATTTTCCATGGTTAAGTGATGATGTTTAACATGACACTCTTCTTCATCTTCCCATTGACAAGGCCATATATTTTGTCCTCAAACACTAGTTTTAAATTACTGGTATCCTACGGCAACTTGAATGAAAGACAAAGCCCTAAATAATCCTTCAAAATGTATTTACCTCAGAACAACCAATATTGTATTTACTCCTGAAGACTGGGTTTACAACCTAGGCTATACAGAGCCTGCTTCCCCAAACTAGATTGAAGCTATGAATGAGATGTGTGGGGTCCTTAACCCATGACAACAGAACAAAGAAACCAGTGAGGCTTATATGTTATATGTATCACCAAATATACTTAGGGGTTAGGAAGGTACAAGTCATCATATATAATACATTTCTGCTACCCATGTATTGCAAATTCTGTGCATAAACAAAACCATCGTTCGATAGTCGTATACATATTCTACACAGTTCAAAATCCGTAGAAAATATCAGAGAAGATATCTCATTAGGTATTAGGAGATTGCTAATCCCCATATTTGGTACAAGAAAGTAACTTCTGAAAGTGGGAACCATAAGAAAGGTATATTAAAAGATCACCTAAAGCTCGTTCTTTCCACATATCCGTACATAGTTATTTGGGCACTCCTGCCAACGTCCAAAGCATTTGATGGGCTATACTGATGCGTTTAAGCAATCCATGTATTACTTGTGGGTTTAGATGCATTGACGGCAATGGCTTCCATATTTAATAACATACCAACTTCTATTACATAGCATAAATTTCAGATGGGGTTTACATCAACATTTTCTAATTTTGTTCTCACATCAGACAGAAAAGAAAATGGCTTTCACTAGAAAAGGGAAAACATGATATTTGTCAATGTTATCTGGATTTTGCGAAGGATTGCCACTCAAAATTCCTACAAATACAACTGTCTTATTCATGTAGGTAGATGAACCCAAGTATGTTGTCTTTCTCTGAGTGCAGTAATCTTTGTCATTACACCATCCTCCACCCTGGTAATAAACATGGTGGCTTTTATTAGGCAAATCCAGATATCAAAAAGTATGATTCTATAGAAAATGAGCATGTATAATGTGATTGATCCTTCACAACTTCCCCATTGCAAAAGCTACTGGTGCATTCTTTTAAGTTCATTGAATTAGCCCCTTTTCCTGGAACATTGGAGAAATATCTGCCTACGTAGTCTGCTTGACCCAAAAAATATGCTCCACCACATGGAACCTCAGATAATTCGTTGACAACACAATTTGTAAAATACCAAACCCAAGCGCATAGCCCGGTGGGTAAAGACCAGGTGCAAAGCCTCCTGTTGCTTCTACTCATGCTCCTATTCATGCTGCTAAACCAACTAAATCAAATGCTTGCTTCTTGGACAAGTGCTTCTTCGACTGGTGGTGCTGATGCTTCTCGATCTTGAACATCAGACTCTGGATATGGATCTCACTATTTAAATTCCTGAAATCCAAACCCTGGTGAAATCAATGATCCTAATCCAGGTGGAAGGAATGAAATATCATAGCCTAGTGCTACTAAGCCCGATTAAAGAAATGAAATACCAAACCCTAGTCCAGCAAACCCTTGTGAAGCAACAAATCATGGTTAAAGGGATTAAATACCATAATCAAGTGGTGATGGTGGTATGGGTGAAAAGTGTACTTATGTTGGCTACGGATCTCGATCACGAAATTCAGGTTCTTCTTCCCAATAAAAAAGGTAAGAACTTGGCTCTCTATCTTCCGAATCTAGCTCTGGACCTAGAAACTCCGAAACTTCCTATCGATCACGATCATCAGAATATGGCTCTAATACTAGAACTGAAACTACTGCTACTAGCACTAGGTCTCAATCTGGTGAATCTGGCTGAGCAAAGGAAAGTTGTGGGCTTTTACTCTACGTCTGGGAACTATACCTCTGATGCTATGCCTTCCTAACAGGAACCTTCAATAGCTTATCACTGTTGTGGTCTCTTGGATTTTTCAAATATTCACCATCAGTCTGCACAACCATTAAAGTATCCAGAGCAACACTAGAATCGAATGCCTCTTTCGAGTAAACTATTTCACAGGGAACCATGGCCCCCGTTTGGGAAGTCAAGCCATAATCTACATCCCTTTTGCTCTCCTGGGGAATAAAAATTTATGTTAAACTTTGATTTATTAAGCAGTAAGTGAATTCTTATATATATATATATATATTACTTTTTTATTTTTAGTAAGATAAAGTAATTACTTACATGGAAAACGTCTCATCATATAAAAAGATTATTCAAAATGAAATTAAAAATAAATAAAATAATTATATCTATTAGTATGCATGGAAAAGTATAAAAACCTTTTTTAAGCGTAGATTTGTAATGTTGGTTTTGGGTGCACAATTTGAAGATTATTTAACCACATTCATTGATAAGATCAAGCTAACTTAAAATCCCTTTGAATAGAAAATGAGATCTACTTTCCAAACATGGATGACAAATTTAAAATTTATATACATCCTAAAATTATGTAAAGAGAATACCGTTGGAAATTTGAAAGATTAGAAACATAAGCGTACAACAATCTTGAACCATGAAAATATTAGAAACATGAGCATTAAGCTATTACAGAGTATAAACTTGAAAATATTACAGGTATAAACAAATATAAAAGCATTTCGCATTTCGTCACAGGTGACTCAAACATGAAAATGGATTCTACTTTTGTTTGAGGATTTGTGAAAGAAAATGATAACATCATCTCAATCTTAATCTCAGTCAGTTAGTCGTTGGACATGAAAATATTCGAGCGATGTCGATTACAAAATGCTATTTGGCATCTCCCTTCCCTAATCTTTCCATTGTTGTGTTCACGTAGTCAAGTGGAATGTTCTCTATCATGCAAGATATGTTATGCTTTCCACAAAATTCTAACATCTCCTGAGTTTCCTTCACTCCTCCAATCGCACTTCCCCCTACAAATCGTTGATCTACAAAAACCAAATAAAAATAACACCATTAGTGGCTTACTTACCACTAACCCACTACCCCCTAACCCAATCACTAGCATACCTACTGCACCAAATCAACACACTAACCCAATAAACTTTGACCTTGGGTTATTTATAACCAAAGTTTTAGATCAAAGACTTTAACATCAAGGTTTGAATGATCACTGTATGGGATTTTATCAAACCAAAATTAGTGCAAAAATAAACATAAGAACTTAGACCATAAAAAAAATATTCCCTATCTAGGGTATGTATGATGACTCAAGTCCCTATGCATGGCCCATGAGTCTCAAAATAAAGTTTTATTGCCCAAGAACCTACATTTTGGCCCTAGACCACAACATATGCTCCTAGAACCATCCACGACATGAAAATACTAAAAAAAATGACAATGTGTTACTCAAAAGCTAAATATTCCTTGCCTATGGCCTATGTGGTGGTACAGAGAAACACCCATAGGTCACAAGACCTTGAGGTAACTACCAGTCATTATAAACAAGATTTTGATATAACACCATGGACACCAAGGATTAAGCTTCAAGAACCACCCATGATGTTGTAAATATTGAAATGGCCACCATACCCACTGGAAACCTAAATATTCCTTGTGTAGGAATCATGTGGTGATTAGGTCCCTACACATGGCCCATTAGCCATAAATGATAATGTTATGGCGCACGAGTTTGTATTTTGACCATGGATCATGGAAAGTTGGAGTGTGAGAACCATCTTTGATGTGAAAAACCTAGCATGACTGCCTCAATTGTAGAGCTCTAATGGGATATGGTGTTGAATGATGATGCACACCCTTCCCAACACTATAGTATCTTGTATGCGCTTAGCTCCAATGTTTTGATGAGATACATTTTTTAACCCATGTGACACACCTAACCCACGTACATAAATGACTTTTAGGGGGTTTTCAAAAAACTTCCTCGAAAATTTCAATTCGCATGACTTTTAGGGGGGGTTTCAATAAACCGCCTCCAAAAGTTCAATTCTCATTTATTTTAAGGGGGGTTTCACAAAACCGCCTCCAAACATTCAATTGCCATGACTTTTATGGGGGTTTTTAAACAATTGCCTCCAAATTTTTAATTTGCATGACTTTTAGGGGGGAGTTCAACAAACTACCTCCAAAAGTTCAATTCTCGTGACTTTTAAGGGGGGTTTCAAAAATCCGCCTCCAAAAGTTCAATTCTCGTGACTTTTAAGGGGGGGTTCCAAATAAATGCCTCCAAAAGTTAAATTCTCATGAATTTTAGGGGGGGGCTCCAACAAACCGCCTCCAAAAGCTCAATTCTCATGACTTTTAAGGGGGGTGCCAAAAAACTGCCTCCAAAAGTTCAATTCTCATGAGTTTTAAGGGGGGTTCCAAAAAAACCGCCTCCAAAAGTTCAATTCTGATGACTTTTAGTGAGGGTTTTGACAAACCGCCCACACAAGTTATGAGAATTGGGCTTTTAGGGGAGCTTTTCAAATAACTGCCTCCAAAAGTTCAATTCTCGTGACTTTTAAGGGGGGTTCCAAACAAACCGCCTTCCAAAGTTCAATTCTCATGACTTTTAGGGGGGGTTTTGACAAACCACCCCCAAAAAGTTATGAAAATTGGGCTCTTAGGGGGGTTTTCAAACAACTGCCTCCAAAAGTTCAATTCTCGTGACTTTTAAGGGGGGTTCCAAACAAACCGTCTCCCAAAGTTAATTTCTCATGACTTTTAGGGGGGGTTTGACAAACCGCCCCCAAAAGTTATGAGAATTGGGATTTTATGGGGGTTTTCAAACAACCGCCTCCAAAAGTTTAATTCTCATGACTTTTAAGGGGGGTTCCAAAAAAACCGCCTCCAAAAGTTCAATTCTCATGACTTTTAGGGGGGGTTTTGACAAACCGCCCCCAAAAGTTATGAGAACTGGGCTTTTAGGAGGGCTTTTCCAAAAACCGCCCCTAAAGTCAAATTTCTGGACTTTTGGGGGCGGATTTAAAAAAACCGCCCCCCAAAAGTCCAATTTCCATGACTTTTAGGGGTGGTTTCAAAAGACTGCCTCCAAAGGTCTGAAAAATTTTTAGGGGGGGGGGGTTACCAAGACCCCCACAAGCCAAAACCACCCCTAAAGGGCTATTTTGTTGTAGTGTCTTCTCTTCTCTGCTATTATTGAGTGAGTTTTAGTGAGGTTTTCTCCAGTTGTGTGATCTCTCCTGTAAAATATCACAAGGAGACTGCAGACCTGTGAGGTAACCTCAGTGCAGAATTAGCTAGCTCCGCACCCACACAATTCTATATCATTAATCCATAGGTTTAGATCCCCACCTAAGATCAACCCCAAATCATTAAATAGTTCATCTTCAAAACAATGGGACCAAAATTCTTCTCGAAACAAGTGAAGACCAAAGCAATTCAGCTACATTATCAAAAGCTCAACATCTCGAACAAGACCATGAAGAAGGATACTTGCAATAGAAGAAGAAGCTTCAAAATTCACCTTCATCAAGTTCCAACTAGATACCATACACTCCTCAAAAAACCCTTTGCATCCACCGAACAAGCATTCCATCCCAACAGAATGGATGTAATCACCTCCTTCGCTTTGATACTAACCACCATCGTTTCTTAAAGGAATAGAACATAAGGTTTAATCAACCCTAAGAGGTGTCTCATAACATATACCTTTAGGACCCCCCAAAACCCCTTATATTCAAGGAAAGCAAGATCATTAGGAAATACTCATAGAGGGATTCCATGCTCTAAGGGCCCTAGAACCAACATGAATGCTACGCACAAGAAACTCATCCACCCCAAAATCCTCAGGAAGTTTTAGCTACCCAAGTGTGAGTGATTCTAATACTTCTTCCATTGAGTAAAATTTAACAATTTAAACAAAAATATGAAGAGAATATTTTTTAGGGAAAAGTTGAGTCCTAACGAAGCATTAAACTTAAATAGTCATCTAAAAGCCACAAAAAGCTATAAAAAAAAACTCCTATGAAATAGAGCAACGCTACCAAAATACCTAAACTAAAAAAACTCTTATCAAATATCTAGAGTAGCGCTACCAAAACAACCATAATATTTGCAACAACATTGCTCTATGTTCCAAATAGATAAGAGACCTACCTATGATCTCTCATTGTGACTATGAACTGTTTATTTAACATGGACCTACCTTGTCTCTTTCATGGTCATGATCATACTTATATATAAAAATTCCATAGATTGACAATATAATTGATTTCTCTTTGCATTTCCTAAAATATCAAAGAAAATAAGAAATTACACAGCTTTGATTTCTCTTTGCATTTCCTAAAATTGCCAAGGCGTTTTATTGATATCTTCTTCAAATTGAAACATGCCAATTTTTTTGATCACTTTACTAGGATCATTTGTTGAGACATATGGAACAAACCCTCTGTACATACTACCCAATGTTTGGGCAGATGAAGCTGGAGCAGTCACATTGCTATTGATTGATGGAGGAGTGAACGGAATAGAAGTTCTTAACGGTGAAAGATCATAATCAGAATGCGAGCGATGTAATTGTTCTCGTATTTGTTGAAGTGTTCTTCTTCTCCTTCTAATTTCAATCAATTTCAATTATGGAGATTTCCCTCTAATTCTACGTGATGGACGAGTATTTGGGAACATAAAATCAATGTTGAGGTTCAAGGTTCCTATCAGGTCTAGGAGGTGAGTGTGGTTGTTCCTCTCTACCAATCTCTTGCCTTATGACTTCCCAGGAATTCTCAAGTTGTTGAACAGTTTGAGCAGTATCTAAAATATGTTCAAAGAGGCAAGATGTAAGGCTAGTTTGATCTTGGAATCCTAAAACAATGTTAGGTTGTCGTTTAGTAGGTTGAGTCATGAATAATGAAATTAGGGAAAACTAATCAACCTACTGCAATTGTGGAAGTAATTCATACCAAATACGAGCTAGCAGTAATGAGAACCAGAATATATGTACCTAATTAGAGGACTCTTTGGTTGTTTCAACATCAGTTATCAATAACTCTTGTGCAATATTGCTTTCGCTTATTTCCGCAGGCTATCCTAAGAATTGTTCTGTCGTAAAAAAATGAAAACAAAAAAATACGAAAATCAACTAATAAATATCACAATAACATAAAACCCAATAAAAAAACTGAGGAATCACACCCTAATATGATCGCCAAAAATATGTTGATGCTGGAAATGAGTTATTTCGAATCAAATATTTGGAACCTCCAAGCTGGCTAAGCGAAGAAGAGACGAGAATGAACATCCTAATTTTATAGCTGACAAACTAAAAGTAAAATACTAAATTCAACATGATGCATAATCTAGGAAGTTAATGATAGGATTTTTTTATATTTTCTTTTGAAACAAATAAAACAAAATAAGAAAAAGAAAATAATTTTGTAATGTCCCTTAAATCCGAAAATAATTTTATTATTAGTGTTATTATGGGGTATTAATATCATTAAGATCTAAGGTTCATAAAAATTAACTTCAGCACTGTGTGAAAATGTTGAGATTGATACTAAAATACTTTTCCATTAACTTGTATTTTCAATTGTGATAATTTCGATGTTTAATTGTAGTATGGTATTCGTATCCATACTCAAGCTATATTAAAACTATCACCCTGCTAATGTTATTTACTCTACTCTATTACGATGATTGTATGTTGGTTTTGATGTATAGCTTGAACTCTTTGTGAAAATGTCTTGATAGCTATGTTTATTTATGGTTTCACTGTAACTGGATTTGTTGGGTTAGTATTTTAAATCCCTGGTTCGGGTGAAGGGTTCTTGTGGAACCTAGGATTACTTAGCTTCTTATATGAGCTAACACATTTGTAACGTTTGTATCACAGGTGCTTATGCAATAGTCCTAAGCAATGCAAAGGGAATCTAACCAATGCTAAGGTCCTTGTGCATCACATGTGAGTGTGTAAGAGTTGTAATCAAAATCCAACTATAGGGATGGGGGTAGAAATATTGAAATCGTAGTGGAGGTGGTTGAAGCTTTTAATGCCATCACGTGATGGTCCTAAGGCAGGACTCCATGATGGCAGTATGGTAAAACCCCTAAACCATTACGAAAATCCTGTATTGTTCTAGCACTTGGGAGGGAGAGCATAAGCTCTCGGCCTTTCTGTGGCTTGGAGGGAAAGGCATGCACATGACCAGAGCTTCGCTCTTGGTCTATGCGTGCTCTCAGTAGTAAAGTATCATGGTGGAAAAGTCACGAAGTGAACCAGGTAAGATATTTGTAATCCATTATTTCTTTAGTGAATAGTAAATATCATAAATCTTGGTTTAGTTGTATATTTAACTTAAATGTTTGATGTTTGCTGTCAGGAGGGTTTCAAAGGAACTCATGGAGAGTGCTTGGTTGGGTTTGGACATGTAGACATTGGAAATCTCGAGCCGGTGGCCTTGGTAAGACCCGATTTTCCATGGAACACCTTGGTTTGTGAGATGCTTGTGATAAGTGTGTCTTTATTTGATTTTTGGGCAACGAGTGTGGTTGGTGCCTGGCTGCGCTGTGGAGTGACAAGGAGTTGTAGCACTCTAGGTCTATTATATTGTGAGGTCTGTTGAAATATTGTCTTTTGGTTTTAGGGTGATGTTGTCTAAGGAAATTCCCTCTGGGCGTAGTTGTGAAGGTTTTGTACTGGGGTTCACTGTGTTTGGAAGCATTAGCTTTAGGCTATACGCCTTTGTTTGAATCTAGTATGTATACTAAACTGCTTGATAATGTGTATCTAAGTTTTGATTGCTATGTGAGCTAATGTTGTAATTGGTACTTCCATGGTTCTCTGTGTTTGAAAGGGAGTTGAACTCCACCAAGGTTCTAACTTTTAAATACTGTCTATGTTTATTTTATTTAAGGTGAAGACTCTGTTATGTAAACATTTTGTTTTCATGTTGAACTTTTATGGGCAAGGCCCTGTTTAAGTTAATATGAAAATCTTGTTGGTGGTAAACTTTGTGTCAACTTTTTGATGAATAAATAGTCAGCTCTTTCATGCTATAGATAGATCTGGAACTGTTCATAGTTTATTTGTAAATAGTAGGATGTAACTGCTCGACGTTGTGAGCATGATATCAGTCCTGTAGGTGCTTTCATGTTTATCTTAAAATTTTAACTATGTGGTAGTTCTTTATTTACTCAACTATGGTTGTAAGGTCAAAGCCTTAGTTCTGTCTGAACATTTTCTTCTAAATATTTTTAAATAAGGACAGCATGGCCTTTAGCCAATGTTGTGCATAGTATTAGGGAGTCAAGTTTAAAAATATGGAAACATTGATAGCGTGGACTGAAACTCCAAGAGATTCGTTCCCTGAACTAGAGAATGGTTAGTGAGTTTAGATCTATTTAGAATAACCTATGGTACTCTATCTTACTGTTTATGTTTACTGTTGGCGTGTAAAATGCTTGGTTAAAATGATAGTTAAAAGGGTCTAGGGTTTTGTGAATTTGATGGTCACCATTTTTATTTTAAATAAAAAAGAACATGGTAACTCGTAAGGAGGCCTTGCTACTAGTTGTTTGTTGTTTATGTTTGAAAATCCTGCGTGGATGATTGAGTTGTAATAATTGATGAGTATTAAACTAGGTTTTAAAAAGTAGATCTCTAGCATGAGCTTGTTGCTAGAGCGATCTTCGCAAGAAATCGACTCTGCACTGTAATTTAAAAGGCTAAATAATTATTTACTTTTAATGTTGTTGTAGAAGTTCTAGGATCTACGATTCATGTGTTAAGATTCTGTGTGGAACAAATGTTGTTTATGATGTTTGGAAATAATTTACCATAGACTTTATGAAATGAGTAATTATAGATTTGATTTTTGTAGTTGAATGTAGAGTTTGAAAGTAGAGGCTTGGGGTTTGAAGGTTTCGAATAAGTCTGAGAAGTTTTTTTTCTAGTTTATAAAAGGAAAAAGAGATCTACCCTAGGTTTAGTCGAAACAATAAAATACAACTTTTTAAAGTATAACCTATCTATAAAATTTATTAAGTAAAACCCAGAGTACCATGACTAAATAATTTTGTCAATGGACCAACAGAAATAGATAATTTATTTAAAGTTCATGAAGGAAAATTTGTAGCTTTCAATGGATATCTTAATAAATATAAAACTCAGCCTGTAATCCTATTTAAGAACAGAGACAAAACCTGATATAGGGAAAGTGTAAACCTATTACACGAGGTTGCATTGCTTGCAATAGCTCTATAATCCCACACACTTCAAACACAAATTAATAGGAAATACTCTTTAGCTGACCTATGGAGTGGTAACTAGATAACCTCAGAATTGCCATGTTCCTCCCAACCTTTGACCCAGAACTATTCCTGGTTCTTAATCGAATCACCCCCAAGCTAGTTCCAACATGCAAGAAAATCTAGAACACCTAAGGATAAGGCTGCTGGTATCTTGGAGCTAATCTCTGTATCTTCTCTCCAATCCCATACAAAAATAATGATTAGATGAAGTGCCCTCTCTTGGCTCTTGCCCTTATATAGGTTTCTTCGGAATGGGGCAGTTTTGTTATCTTGAGTTAACATCAATATTTTAATACCTTCTTGAATTCAACTCCTAGTTTGAACTATATGTAATTTATTTAGAAGATTATAATTTTTGATAACTTGAACCTTTTAATTTGTTTCTATTTGAGTTTTAGAAAGAAAAAAAAGTTTATTTAATTAGTTTATATAATAACACACACACACACACACACACACACACACACACACACATATATATACACACTTCACTTATTAAATTTTGTTTATCTTTTATTTATTTTCAATCAACTTCACACACACACACACACATATATATATGTTAATTTCATATATGTATATAGACTTCACTTAAATCATTTATCTTTATTTATTCAAAATAAATTCATATATATATATATATATAGACTTCACTTATTTAATTTATTCATCTTTTATTATCCATGCATCATATAGCATAATTGCTTATTTGATGCTTCCTTAGTTTATGTTAATTCTTTAACAAGGCCTCATGTGGGGTTTGGTTGTTCAACTAAGATAGGTGGCCCTAGATCCCCTTGCATGTTGGATTACCTCATATTTGTGGCAGTATCTTCCAGTCCTTGATGAGAGATAGATTGTCATTCAATTAATTAATTTGAATAAGTATGATGAACATTGGTGCTATTCAGAGTCTTTCCAACTCAACACCTTTAAGTAAGGTAACCCCTAATGCTATTTAGAGCTTATGCTCAACACTCTCAAATGGGTGTTACACTAGTACAATTCCAGAGCCTTTTTCTCAACACTAGTACTAGGATGCATTTGTAAGATACACCTAGGGATACAATGGACAAAGATTCGATGCTCCAGAGCTTATGCTCAACATCATGTTGGAGTGCTCCAGGGCTTATGCCCAACACTAAATCAATTTTTTGCTGGGGTTACCTATGTGCTCCAGAGCTTACTCTCAACACATAGTCTTGTAACCCATGTGCTCCAGGGATTATGCCCAACACATCATAGAAGTCAATCATGTATACCAGAACTTCTGCACAGCACATAACAAAGGTCATATCAGTATATTAGGGCTTGTACCCAACACATAATAAATATCAACCAAGTACATCGGGGATTATGCCCAGTACATAAAAATAATACGTGTCCATCAAGGCCTATGCCCAATATATATGTAACAAAAGTAAATCATGTGCATTGGGGCTTACGCCCAGTATATGTAACAAAAGTAAAACATGTGCATTGGGGCTTACGCCCAATATCTATATAATCAAAATAAATCATGTGCATCAGGGCTTATGCCCGATATATAAAATAATCATAGTCAAAATTTTGGGATATTACATCCCTCCCCTCTGAGAACAACACTATCCCGGTGTTCGAGGGACTGGAAATGAAATCATGAAATAAGGCACGGTGAGCCTCCTTCATCGTGGTTTCATTCTCCCATGTGGCCTCATCAGGACCGAAGTGCCTCCATTGCACTTTTAGTTGGACGATAGTTTGCTTCCTAAGTTGTACTTCCCGCTTGTCCAATATGTGAAGGGGCTCTGACATAAACTCCCCCTCTAGTTCTACCTGTAATAAGGACCAATCTATCACATGCTTAGTATCATAGACATATTTTTTTAATAAAGATGCATGAAAAACATTGTGAACTTTTACGTGATCCGGCAAGGCTAATTCATAATCCACTCCCTCTTGTCCAATATGTGAAGGGGCTCAGGAATAAACTCCCGCTCTAGTTCTACCTGTAACAAGGACCAATAAATCACATGCTTAGTATTATAGACATATTTCTTTAATAAAGATGCATGAAAAACATTGTGAACTTTTACGTGATCCGACAAGGCTAATTCATAAGCCACTGGCCCCTTCTTGGCAAGTATCTCAAAGGGTCCACAAAATCTAGGGGCCAACTTTCCTCATCTCCCCAAGCTCAAAGAGCTCCTCTTTGCCTTCACTTTTAATAAGACATGTTCGCCGACTTGGTAATATTTTTCTTTTCTCTTCTTATCTGCATAACTTTTCTGGCGGTCCTGTGCCTCTTTTAGGTTCTGCTGCACTTTGGTGACTAACTGTTTTAGGTCTTTTAGTAAGTCTATCCATAGCATGAGTCTGTCTACCCGGATATCCCAAGTCACCGGTGTCCTACACATTTTTCCATAGAGTACCTTGAAGGGACTCATCTTGGCAAAGGTCTGGTACCCGTTGTTGTATGCAAACTCTGCAAGGTGCAAGTAGTCCTCCCACTTTGTGGGATTGTTCATTATTCTAAGCATATCCTCTAAGCTTTGGTTTACCCGCTCTATCTGTCCATCTGTCTGTGGATGGTAAGCTGTACTGAATTTTAACTGTGTCTCCAAACTAGAGAATAAGGATCTCCATAAATTACTGGTGAATTTTGTGTCTCTATCCGAGATGATTACCTTGGGTATCCCATGCAATCGGAATATTTCTTTTAGGAAGATGTCCGTAATGTGGATGGCTTAGTACGTAGACTTCACTGGTATGAAGTGTGCCACTTTGGATAACTTGTCGACCACCACAAAGATGGAGTCCTTCTGTTTCTTGATTTTTGGTAATCCTGTAATGAAATCCATACAGATAACCTCCCATTTCCATTCCGGAATGGGTAGCAGTTGCAGCAACCCTGAAGGGTGTTGGTGTTCTGCTTTGACCAGTTGGCACTCCTGGAATTTGGCGATGAATAATGCTATGTCAGCCTTTAAATTAGGCCAGAAGAAGTGTTTCTTTACTATCGATATCATCTTTTGATATCCCAGATGTCCCGAGTAGGGTTTCTGATGAAACTCTATTAAAATATTGGACATAATGTCTCCGTTGTCCAGGACATAGAGTCTTTCTTTCGACCATAACTGTTGAATATTGGACATAATGTCTCCGTTGTCCAGGACATAGAGTCTTTCTTTCGAACATAACTGTTGAATATTGTAACTTCTAAGAATATTATATTTGTACTTTATTATTCCGGAGATGTTCATCCCTCCGAGGTGATCCTATTATGTATCTAGAGATGTTTATTCCTCCGATGAATTGTGGTAACCAGGGTTATTAGATCCATGTGGGGGTCGGCCCTGAGTTAATTAATTATGGGTTATTAGACTTGATTGGGAGAGGTTGGCCCCATAAGGGAATTAGTCAGTCGGGAACTAGTATAAGTAGAGGAGATTGCTCCTCACTTATCTCACAAAGTAGCGCACTTGTGTTTGAGAGGTCTGCATAGGAGGTAGAGAAGGAGGTCAATTCTTGGGGCACATCTTGTATTTTGGTTGATCATCTTATTGAGGAAATCTTTGCTGTATTTTCTACCCCATGAGGGTTTCCCAGGGTAATATCTTTGTCTATCTTGTGATTATGTTTCTTTTAGTGATCTTGCTAGTCAAATTAGTTTAAACTTAACATGGTATCAAAGCTAGCCTGAATAAAACATCTTTCACAAGGTGAAATTATATTTCTCTCTCTCTCCCAAAATTAGGGTTCTGCAAAAGTTAGTATTTTTGGATTCTGGTTGCATGGCTGAATAGCCCTTCTAAATATCTATCTTTTGAGCCCTAAATCGAGGTTTTTGGTTAAGTAGAACTCTGGGAAAGTCAAACCCTAGTTTTACCAAAAGTGCGCTAAACCAGAAATTCTCTTGCAGATCCGGAAAAGTGAAAAGGTAAAGTTTCCTGGTAATTAATACTCTATTTCTTATCTCTTGGACTCCCCTAAGAGAATATGGCTCCAAGCACTAAACTTGAAGAAAATCTTGAAGGTATAGAGAATTTCCAGGCATGGAAATACATAATTGGTCTCATTCTTAAAGAGAATGATCTTGCTCAATATATCAAGGATGAAGTTGCAGAACCTGAAGAAGATGAAGCCAAAGAGAAGCATAGGAAGGATTTGATTAGGGCAAAGAGAATCATTGTTGATTCTATTAAAGACCACTTGATTCCCCAAGTGGCATCCAAGAAGACTCCAAAGGAAATGTATGATGCCCTAGGAAGAATGTATGAAGGAAAGAATATCAATAGGAAGATGAACCTAAGAACTCAGTTGACAAGTACCAAGATGCACAAAGGAGAATCCATTCAAGACTACTTCTCAAGGGTCTCCCAAATTAAGGAACAACTAGATAACATTGGTGATACTATTGATGAAGATGAACTTGTAATGACTGCTCTAAATGGTCTCACTAGACCTTGGGAGTCATTTATACAAACTATGTGTTCCAGAAAAGAAAGTATGAAGTTTGATGTAGTATGGGAGGATTGTGTTCAAGAAGAAGATAGGATAGCCAACAGAGAATCCCTTCTCAAGGAGGATTACCAAGCCTTGGCTACACACACTAAGAGAAGGAGGAATCAATCTTACTTCAAGAAGGATAATCACAAGGAGTCTCAATCTCCACAAAGATTTCAGAAGAAAGGAAGTAGAAAATTCTCTTCTTTCCAATGTTTCAATTGTCATAAAGAAGGACACATTGCTAGATTTTGTCTTTCAAGGAAGAAGAAAAATCTTCACTACAAAAGACATCAAGCACATCTTGTAGAAGGTGATAGTGAAGAAGAAGAAGAAGAGGAGGAATTAAGGCCTCATAGGAAAAGATCCAAAAGAGATGAAAAAGAAGAAGAAAGGCCCCTCCCTAGGAAAAGATCTAGAAGGAATGAAGAAGAAGATGCAGAAGAGTATGTTCTATTTTCTGCACTCTCTGGATCTGTGTCTCCTGGAGAAGATACATGGATCATTGATAGTGGTCCTTAAAAGCACATGACAGGTCAAAAGAAAACTCTCTCAAGACTTAAAGAAAAGTCTTATCCACAAAAGGTATCTCGAGGAGATGATTATCAATATCCCATCATTGGAATTGGTGAAGCAAGCTACAAGCTTGATTCTGGAACACCTTTAAAGATGAAAGAAATTTTATATGTACCAAGTTTGAAGAAGAACCTACTTTCTATCTCAACACTAGATAAGAAAGGTTTTAGAATTGCATTTATTGATGGACAAGTACTTATGTGGCCCAAAGGAAAATCAATTGAGGATGCAATTGTTATTGGTGAAGAAGAAGGAGGTCTTTACAAACTCAAGGGTCACCCAGAAGCTGCCCTTGTCCATGAAACCACTAGCCCTAGTGAGCTATGGCATAGAAGGCTTGCTCACATTAACTACAAGGCCCTACCCTATGTGAGCAAGGTGGTCATAGGATTACCAAACTTAAAGATTGACCATAATGGCTCATGCAAAGGATGTGAAAAGGGGAAGAATGTCAAGAACCCTTTTCCAAAGAGTGAAACAAAGACTAAGAACATTCTATAGTTAATACACTCAAATGTATGTGGACCAATTCCCACCACATCCCTAAGTGGGTTTGAATACTATCTCACATTCATTGATGACTATTCAAGGAAGACTTGGATATACTTTCTAAAAGGAAAGAATGAAGTCTTTGGAAAATTCAAAGAGTTCAAGGCCTTAATAGAAAATCTCTCAGAAAAGAAAATTGAGATTCTCAGAACAGATAATGGCGGAGAATATACTTCAAAGGACTTTGAAGACTTTTGTAAGGAAGCTGGAATCAAGAGGGAACTAACCACTCCCTACAATCCCCAACAAAATGGGGTTGCTGAAAGAAAGAATAGAACTATCATGGAAGTTGTAAAGACTGTGATACATGACCAAGATCTACCCATGTATCTATGGGCTGAAGCAGCTAGGACAACATTCTATGCACAAAATAGACTATCCCATAGTGCTCTTGAATTCAAGACTTCAGAAGAAGTTTTCACAGGAAAGAAGCCTGAGGTAAGTCATCTCAAAATATTTGGATGTCCTGTGTACATTCACATTCCAAAAGAAAAGAGAACCAAGTTGGATCCTTCTAGTAAAAAGGGAATATTTGTTGGATATTGTGAATCATCCAAAGCTTTCAAAATTTACATACCTGGTTTTCATCATATGGAAATAAGTAGATATGTAACATTTGATGAAGAAGCAGCCCTCAAGAAATCTAGGAAATGCCAACTTGAAGAAATCTATGAAGAAGATACATCTCCTAGAATCACAGAATATGTACCCATCCCTAAAGATGATGCACCAAAGGACCATGACATGTTAGAACCACAAGAACCCCCCATTACAAATTTATCTAGAAAAAGAAGGCCAGCATGGGCTAGAGACATTATTCAAGGAGCTGAAAAATATGGAGCTCCTGAAGGCTCCACTAGAGAAAGAAAGAAACCAAAGCTAGTATCAAACTATGTGGCCTTGATGTGTGATCTTGTGGATCAACAACCTACTAGCTATGAAGAGGCAACTCAGAAGAAAGAGTGGGTAGAAGCAATGACAGAAGAATACCGGTCAATAATGAAAAATCATGTTTGGGATATAGTTCCCAAACCAAAAGATAAAAGTGTGGTTTCTTCCAAATGGATATTCAAGATAAAACATGCTACAGATGGTAGCATTGAAAAATATAAGGCAAGATTTGTAGCCAGAGGATTCTCTCAAAAAGAGGGAATTGACTATGAAGAAACATTTCCACAAGTTGCTAGGTACACTTCAATTAGAACTATCATGGCACTTGCATCTATGATAAAGTGGAAATTACATTAGATGGATTTTAAGACAGCCTTCCTGAATGGTGTGATTGAAGAAGAAGTGTACATAGAGCAACCACAAGGATTTGAGGTTAAATATGGAAGAACACATGTATGCAAGCTGAAAAAGGATTTGTATGGATTAAAGCAAGCTCCCAGAGCTTGGTACGGAAGGATTGACAGTTTCTTAACAAGCATGGGCTTTACCAAAAGTAAAGTTGATCCTAATATTTACCTCAAAGTTATGGATGATGAACCTGTTATATTACTATTGTATGTAGATGATCTATTTCTAACAGGAAATGAGAATCAAATTATTGAATGCAAGAAGAAGCTTTCTTCAGAATTCGAGATGAAAGATCTCGGATTAATGCACTACTTCTTAGGTCTAGAAGTATGGCAAGAACCAAAAGGAATCTTTCTAAATCAAGGTAAGTATGCTGTGGGGATTCTAAAAAGATTCGATATGTTGGAGTGTAAATCCATGGCCACTCCCATGGACTCCAACTTGAAGTTATTAGTTAATGACTCATCATAATTAGTGGATGTAACTTTATATAGACAAATCATTGGGTCCTTGATGTATTTAACAAATACCAAACCAGATATATGCTTTGTTGTAAATACCCTGAGTCAGTATCTAGTAGAACCTAGAAAGGTTCACTTAATAGCTGCAAAGCATGTAATGAGGTATCTAAAGGGTACATTAGATTTTGGTCTATATTATATTGGAAGTCATGAACTCAGATTACATGGTTACTTATATTCTGATTGGGAGGGAAGTGTTTTAGACAGAAAGAGTACATCAGGTGGATGTTATGGTCTTGGATCTGTCATGATCTCATGGTTCAGCAAGAAACAATCTAGTGTGGCTCTCACTACTGCTGAAGCAGAATATATAGCTGCCTGCTCTGCTAGCTGTGAAGCAGTGTGGCTTCGGAAACTATTATCTGGAGTGTTTGACTTAGAAATGGATCCCACTGTGATCATGTGTGACAATCAAAGTTGTATTAAGATGACAGAAAATCCAGTATTCCATGATAAGTCAAAACACATAGAAATCCGTTATTTCTACATACGAGATGGTGCAGAGAGGAGCTATTAGACTCGAGTATGTGAGCACTGAGGAACAAATTGTTGATATATTGACCAAACCTCTGTCTCGAGTGAAATTTGAATATTTCCGAGACAAGCTTGGTGTAGTTCAAAAGGACCCTCCTCGAAAGGGGGAGTGATATAGTCACTGATGATGAGATTGCCCTCATCGACAACAAGGCCGATGCTGAGGATACCTGTTTATTACACCTAGATATTTATATATGCTTAGATTACTTAGATTTAGGATACTTATACTTAGAATTCTTATATTACTTGTTTTTATATTAATGTATGGATGAGGATACATGTTTTGATGATATGTACACATATATTGATGAGGAGATTTGTTTTTATATTGCTGTATTGATGAGGATGCATGTTTTGATATATGTATACATGTATTGATGAGGATACTTGTTTTTATATTGATGTATTGATGAGGATACATGTTTTGATGATATGTATACATATATTGATGAGGATATTTGTTTTTATATTGATGTATTGATGAGGATACATGTTTTGATATATGTATACATGTATTGATGAGGATACTTCTATGTACTTGTACTAGTGATGTACTAACGATATCTATATTGATGAGGATACAGGTGGGGATTGCATCATCCCCAGACTTCGGTCCCTTGAATTGATTCGTAGACCTATGTCTTCGAGAATGAAGTCCTTAGTGGACAGGTGGGGATTGCATCATCCCCGGACTTCGGTCCCTGAATTGATCCGTAGACATATGTCTCCGAGAAAGAAGTCCCTAGTGGACGAAAGGGATTGCATCATCCCTGGACTTCGGTCCCCTGAATTGACCCATAGACATCTGTCTCCGAAAATTGGTGATAGGACTGCATCGTCCCTGAACGTTGAGTTCAAAATGTACGTGATAGGACAGCATCGTCTCTGAACGTTTAGTTAAAAATGTACGCGATAGGACTGCATTGTCCATATAAATGAGAGGTGTCTTAAATAGATCAGGATTGATCATCCTTACACAGTGATCCCGTAATTCCGAAAGGAAGGATAGTCTTAAATATTGATCCTTAGACTAGAATCCCGTAATTCCGAAAGGAAGGATTGTCTAATATGTGAGTAGTGGACAAGGATCCCGTAATTCCGAAAGGAAGGATCGTCCAAGTGTGGTAGCTCCATAAAGACTGGGTCCCGTAATTCCGAAAGGAAGGATTGTCTGAGCACCACCAATGTTGATGGACTAAAATCTCGTAATTCCAAAAGGAAGGATTGTCCATGATCCCGTAATTTCGAAAGGAAGGATCACCAATGTTGATGGACTAGAATCCCGTAATTTCGAAAGGAAGGATTGTCCATGATCCCGTAATTCCGAAAGGAAGGATCACCAAAGTTGATGGACTAGAATCCCATAATTCCGAAAGGAAGGATTGTCCATGATCCCGTAATTCCAAAAGGAAGGATCATGTGTATTGCAGAGTATGTTGCGATGATGATACTGTTGATCGAGATGATCCAGATGCTGATGATCGTATGATGACGATGTTGATGATCGTGTGATGACGATGCTGATGATCGTGTGATGACGATGCTGATGATCGTATGATGACGATGTCGATGATCATGTGATGACGATGTTGATATCGTGTGATGATGATGCTGATGATCGTGTGATGACGATGTTGATTATCGTGTGATGAGGATGTTGATGATCATGTGATGACGATGCTGATGATAGTGTGATGACGATGTTAATGATCGTATGATGACGATGTTGATGATTGTGCGATGACGATGCTGATGATCATATGATGACAATGCTGATGATCATGAGATGACGATGATGATGATGTTGATGTTCCAATAACAGGTTGAGTTACTGATGATGATGTATTAAAGAAAGCTTCCGATGATTTATAGATGTATCATGTATGATGTAGTCGATGACTCCTTGCAACTATAGATGTTGTTATAATATCCTTCTTGTTAAGGGGGAGTGTTGAATATTGTAACTTCTAAGAATATTATATTTGTACTTTATTATTCTGGAGATGTTTCATCCCTCCGAGGTGATCCTATTATGTATCCAGAGATGTTTATTCCTCCAATGAATTGTGGTAACCAGGGTTATTAGATCCTCCATGTGGGGGTCGGCCCTGAGTTAATTAATTAGGGGTTATTAGACTTCATTGGGAGAGGTCAGCCCCATAAGGGAATTAGTCAGTCGGGAACTAGTACAAGTAGAGGAGATTTCTCCTCACTTATCTCACACTTGCTCAGCTCAAAAAGTAGCGCACTTGTGTTTGAGAGGTCTGCATAGGAGTTAGAGAAGGAGGTCAATTCTTGGAGCACATCTTGTATTTTGGTTGATCATCTTATTGAGGAAAGCTTTGCTGGGTTTTCTACCCCATGAGGGTTTCCCAAGGTAATATCTTTGTCTATCTTGTGATTATGTTTCTTTCAGTGATCTTGCTAGTCAAATTAGTTTAAACTTAACAATAACAACCTTGACTCATTAATCCTATATTCCTTTTGTTGTTGGAACAACCTATCCTCCTGAATCTTTTTAAGGATCTCAACATAGAATCGGTCATCCCTACTTGCCGTTCTAATCATGTTGTGCAAGTACGAATCGGTTTGACCTACAATTACCTCATATAACATATGAGCTCGTCGACTTAAGGCATCAACGATTTTTTTTCCTTCCCTTTTATGTGTTTCAACTTGAAGTTGTACTCGCTAAGGAAGGCTAACCATCTGGACTACCTAGCATTTAGGTTCGGTTGGTCAAATAGATACTTCAAACTCATATTGTTCGTTTTCAACAGGAAATTCTTCCCCATAAGGTAGTGTCTCCACATCTTTAAAGCGTGGACGATGGAGGCTAACTCAAGATCGTGCATGGGGTAGTTATGTTCGTGTTCTTTTAACTTCCTTGACTCCTAGCAGATTGTGAAGTCATTCTGCATGAGGACTCCACTGAGTCCTTCTTTTCTTGCATCCGTGCAAACAACGAAATCCCCATCGGGATCAACAATTCGTAGATAGGTGAGCTAGTCAAAAGTTGTTGTAGTTTTTGGAATCTTTCCTCGCATTTGGTCATCCAAAGGAATTTGTTTGCCTTTTTCTGTAAGGCGGTCATAGGACAAGCAATCCATGAGAAGTTCTCAATGAAATTCCGGTAGTAACCTGCTAATCCCAATAATGACCTTATGTTAGTGACGCAAGTAGGTGTAGGCCATTCCTCGATGGCTTTAATATTTTATGGGTCAACTGCTATTCCTTTCTCTGAAATGATGTGACCCAAATACTGTATTGCGGTTTGTAGAAATCACGCTTGCTAAACTTGGCGTAAAGTTGGTGTTCCCGTAATACTCGCAACACAATTCGGAGATGTTCCTCATATTCCTCCTCACTTTTGGAGTAAATCAATATGTCGTCAATAAAGACTAGTACAAACTTATCCAGGTATTCAGTAAAGATAATGTTCATCATGCACATAAAATTTGCTGGTGTGTTGATCAATCCTAAAGGCAACACCACAAACTTATAATGGCCGTATCGGGTTCTAAAAGAGGTCTTACTGATGTCTTCGTCACGAATCCTTACCTGGTGGTATCCAGACCGCAAGTCGATCTTCGAAAACATCTTCTCTCCTTTGAATTGATCAAACAAGTCATCTATCCTAGGGAGTGGGTATTGGTTCTTGATGGTCAGCTTGTTGAGCTTCCGATAATCAATGCACATTTGCATCGTTCCATATTTCTTCTTTACGAAGAGTATCGGTGCTCCCCAAGGAGACACACTTGGTCAGATGTATCCTTTTTCTATCAACTCCTGTAACTGTAGTTTAAGCTACACCAACTCTGGTGCGCTCATGCACTATGGGGACTTTAAAGCCGGTACTCATCCGAGTGTTAATTCTATGGAAAATTCTAAGTCCCTCTTGGGTGGCAGTCCTAGTATTTCCTCGGGAAATACATCTTGGAAATCTACAAGAACTGGAAAATCCTCGATTTTCTGTTCCCTCGTGGCTTCTATGTTTTGAATGTTAACCGCAAAAAGTTTGCAACCCTTCCTTATGCATTTCTTTGCATTTAGGGCGGATATATGTCTAACAGAAACTTTCTTGGGTATGCCCTGAATCTTTTTTTGACTTTCTTGGTTGTCCATGCATAAGATTGACCTGTTTAAATAGTCAAGCATGACATGGTGTTGTTCCAACCAGTCCATGCCTATAAGTACGTCATACGATCCTAAAGGTAGGATATTTAAATCTACCTTAGTCGGAAAACCGTTCATATCGATCCTGCATTCCATCACTAGTTCTGAAACCTTCCTCTTTGTACCAGTGGCTAGTTGTACCAACCATGGTTTCCCGTATTTCTCTTGGTTTAGTTTACGTGTCGACTATTTTGCGGGAAACATAGCTTTGGCAAGCACCGGGGTCGATCAAAATTGAAATAATTGTGTTTGAAATTTTACCTTCTATCTTGACCATGGTAGCCTGATGGTCTTCTTGTCAGCCGTCGAGTGCTACATAGATCCTTGGTGTCCCTGCCATGTCCCCTATGTTTGTTTTTCTTGTAAGTTGTGTAGAACTCCATCTGTTTTGTTTGGGCAATATCTGAAGTAGTGAGGCCCTTGGCATTTCCAGCAACTAACTTGTAGCGGGGCAGCCTTGGATCCTCTATTTATTGTTGGTCTCTTGGTATTTGGTGTGAGCACATTTGGCCGTGCACCAGGTCTGTTGAAGTTTTTGTTTGGTGGGAAACTATTATTTTGTTTCCTATATGGCGATGGCCTAAATCCTGGTTTTCGGTTGTCGAAAAAGGACCTAAATTTGTCCCGACTTCTGTTTATGTTTTCATTTCTCAATTTTCCATGTTCATAGCACAGTCTGGCTTTGTGCAATGTTATGTCTAGAGTTTTGGGTATGTCGAACTCAATCCTCTCTCGAAAATTTGGAGGGAGACATCCTAAAAACTATTGTACCCTCAACTTTTCTTCTTTTATGTATGGCACATAGTGTAGTAGATCTAAAAATTTGTTGATAAAGGCATCCATGGTTAGGGACCCCATCCGTAGTTCATGGAACTCCTTTATATTTTTGTCAAAGAACCTTTCTGACATATATTTTTCCTGAAATAACTTGCTGAAGGTACTCCATCTGATATCTTTTACTCCGTGCTTCTTAGTATGCTTCAGGTCTCTCCACCACTTGGCTGCCTTTCTGTTTAAGTTATAAATGGCCATCCATGCCTTCATCTCACTAAAGTAATTGTGCACTCAGAAATATTTATTCATTCCCAATATCTACTCTTCAGCCTTTTCCCCTGTATTCATTTCTCCTTCATAGGTTGGGGCTTTGATCTTCCAGAATTCTCCCTGTAGACTATCATCATTTTTCCGCATTTTCTTGCAAGGGGAGGGTGAGCCATCACGGAAGAGATTTTATAGTCCTCTTCCATGAATTTAGGTGTGTGTTCTTCTCTTCTCTTCTCCCCAGGACTGCTAGTCCTTCTAGCCGATTATTGGTCTTTTATGATACTTTCAAACGATTGGTCCTTCTTTTAGATTTCCCTGGGTTTCACTATAACTGGATTTGTTGGGTTAGCATTTTAATTCCCCGGTTCGGGTGAAGGGTACTTATGGAACCTGGGATTACTTATATTCTTATATGAGCTAACACATTTGTAATGTTTGTATCGCATGTGCCTATGCAATAGTCCTAAGTAATGGAAAGGGAATCTAACCAATGCTAAGGTCCTTGTGCATCACATGTGAGTGTGTAAGAGTTGTAATCGAACTCCAACTATAGGGATGGGGGTAGAAATATTGAAATCATAGTGGAGGTGTTTGAAGCTTTTAATGCCATAACATGATGGCCCTAAGGCAGGACTCCATGATGGCAGTATGGTAAAACCCCTAAACCATTACGAAAAGCCTGTATTGTTCTAGCACTTGGGAGGGAGAGCATAATCTCTTGGCCTTTCTATATCTTGGAGGGAAAGGCATGCGCATGAATAGAGCTTCTCTCTTGTTCTGCACATGCTCTTAGTAGAAAATTATCGTGGTGGAAAAGTCATGAAGTGAACCAGGTAAGATATTTGTAATCCACTATTTCTTTAGTGAACCGTAAATGTCATAAATCTTGGTTTAGTTTTATATTTAACTTAAATGTTTGATGTTTGCTGTCATGAGGTTTTCACAAGGACTCCTGGAGCGTGCTTGTTTGGGTTTGTACACGCAAACATTCGAAATATCGAGCTGGTGGCTCTGGTAAGACCCGAGATTCCATGGAACACCTTGGTTTGTGAGATGCCCATGATAAGTGGGTCTTTTTGGTGCCTGGATGCGTTGTGGAGTGACAAGGAGTTGTAGCGCGCCAGGTCTATTCTATTGTGAGGTATGTTTAAATGTTGTCTTTTGGTTTTAGGGTGATGTTGTCTAATGAAATTCCCTTTGGGCATAGTTGTGAAGGTTTCATACTGGGGTTCACTGTGTTCAGAAGCATTAGCTTCAGGCTATATGCCTTTGTTTGAATATGGTCTGTATACTGAACTGCTTGATAATGTGTATCTAAGTTTTGATTGCTATGTGATTTAATGTTGTAATTGGTACTTCCATGGTTCTCTGTGTTTGAAAGGGAGTTGAACTCTACCAAGGCTTTAACTTTTAAATACTATCTACATTTATTTATTTAAGGTGAAGACTTTGTTGTGTAAACATTTTGTTTTCATGTTGAACGTTTCTGGAAAAGGCCCTGTTTACGTTTATACGAAAATCTTGTTGGTGGTAAACTTTGTGTCAACTGTTTGATGCATAAATAGTCGGCTCTTTCATGCTTTAGATAGATATGTAACTGTTCATAGTTTATTTGTAAATAGTAGGATGTAACTGCTCGACGCTGTGAGCATGATCTCAGTCCTGTAGGTGCTTTCGTGTTTATCTTAAAATTTTAACTATGCGGTAGTTCTTTATTTACTCAGCTATGGTTGTAAGTTCAAAGCGTTAGTTTTGTCTGTACATTTTCTTTTAAATATTTTTAAATAAGGACAGCATGGCCTTTAGCCAACGTTGTGCATAGTATTAGGGAGTCAAGTTTAAAAATCTGGAAATGCTGATAGCGTGGACTAAAACTCCAAGAGATTCGTTACCTGAACTAGAGAATGGTTTGTGAGTTTTTATATGTTTAGAATAACCTATGGTACTCTATCTTACTGTTTTTGTTTATTGTTGGCATTTAAAATGCTTGGTTAAAACGATAGTTAAAAGGGTCTAGGGTTTGTGAATTTGATGGTCAACATTTTTATTTTAAATAAAAAAGAACATGGTAACTCGTAAGGAGGCCCTGCTGCTAGTTGTTTGTTGTTTAAGTTTGAAAATCCCGCGTGGATGATTGAGTTGTAATAATTGTTGAGTATTAAAATAGGTTTTAAAAAGAAGAGCTCTAGCACGACTTACCTTGCTAGAGCGATCTTCTCAAGAAATCGACTCTTCCCTGTAATTTAAAAGGCTAAATAATTATTTACTTTTAATGTTGTTGTAGAAGTTCCAGGATCTACGATTCCTGTGTTAATATTCTGTGTGGAACAAACGTTGTTTATGATGTTTGGAAATAATTTACCATAGACTTTATGAAATGAGTGATTATAGATTTGATTTTTGTAATCGAATGTAGAGTTTGAAAGTAGAGGTTTGGGGTTTGAAGGTTTTGAATAAGTCTGAGAAGTTTGTTTTCTAGTTTATAAAAGGAAAAACATATCTACCCTAGGTTTAGTCTAAACAATAAAATAAAACCTTTTAAAAGGCTAACCTATATATAAAATTTCTTAAGTAGAACCCACGGTACCATGACTAAATAATTCTATCAATGGACCAACAGAAATAGATAATTATTTAAAGTTCATGAAGGAAAATTTGCAGCTTTCAATGGAAATCTTAATAACTATAATACTCTACCTGTAATCCTATTTAAGAACATAGACAAAAACTGATATAGGGAAAGTGTAAACCTCTTACCTGAGGTTGCATTGCTTGCAGTAGCTCTATAACCCTACACACTTCAAACACAAATTAATATGAAATACTCTTTAGCTGACCTGTGGAGTGGTAACCGAATAACCTCAGAACTACCACGATCCTCCCAACCTTTGACTTGGAACCGTTCCTAGTTCTTAATCGGATCACCCCCGAGCTAGTTCCAACATGCAAGAAAATCTAGAACACCTAAGGATAAGGCTGCTGGTATCTTGGAGCTAATATCTGTATCTTCTAAGTACAAGGCTTGGAATTCTCTCCAATCCCATATAGAAATAATGATCGGATGAGGTTCCCTCTCTTGGCTCTTGCCCTTATATAGGTTTCTTCAGAATGGGACAGTTTTGTTATCTTGAGTTAACATCAGTATTTTAATAACTTCTTGAATTCAACTCCTAGTTTGAACTATATGTAATTTATTTAGAAGATTATAATTTTTGATAACTTGAACCTTTTAATTTGTTTCTATTTGAGTTTTAGAAAAAAAAAAGAATTTTAGTTTATTTAATAACACACACAAATATATATATACTTCACTTATTAAATTTTGTTTATCTTTTATTTCTTTTCATTTAACTTCACTTATATATATTATTTTCATATATGTATATAGACTTCACTTAAATCATTTATCTTTATTTATTCAAAATAACACACATATATATATATAGACTTCACTTATTTAATTTATTCATCTTTTATTATCCATGCATCATATAGCATAATTGTTTATTCGATGCTTCCTTAGTTTATGTCAATTCTTTAACAAGGCCTCATGTGGGGTTTGGTCGGTCAACTAAGATAGGTGACCCTAGATCCCATTGCATGCTGGATTACCTCATATTTGTGGCAGTATCTTCCAGTCCTTGATGAGAGATAGATAGTGATTCAATTAATCAATTTGAATAAGTATGATGAACGTTGGTGCTATTCAGAGTCTTTCCAACTAAACACCTTTAAGTAAGGTAACCCCTAGTTCTATTCAGATCTTATGCTCAACACTGTCAAATGGGCATTACACTAGTGCAATTCCAGAGCCTTTTGCTCAACACTAGTACTAGGATACATCTATAAGATACACCTAGGGATACAATGTCCAAAGATACGATGCTCCAGAGCTTATGCTCAACATCATGTTGGAGTGCTCCAGGGCTTATGCTCAACACTAAATCATTTTCCTGCTAGGGTTACCTATGTGCTCCAGAGCTTACGCTCAACACATAGTCTTGTAACCCATGTGCTTCAGGGCTTACGCCCAACACATCATAGAAGTCAATCATGTATACCAGAACTTCTGTGCAATACATAACAAAGGTCATCTCAGTATATTAGGGCTTGTACCCAACACATAATACACATCAACCAAGTACATCTGGGCTTATGCCCAGTACATACAAATAATCCGTGTCCATCAAGGCCTATTCCCAATATATATATATAACAAAAGTAAATCATGTGCATTGGGGCTTATGCCCAGTATATGTAACAAAAGTAAAACATGTGCATTGGGGCTTACGCCCAGTATATATATAATCAAAATAAATCATGTGCATCGGGGCTTACGCCCAATATATAAAATAGTCAAAATTTTGGGATATTACAAATTTAAAAGCAACGATTTTATACTTTATTCTCTGCAAATCTAATAACAAAAATATTTACAAATTATACAATATTTACAACTCATCCACATAAGTTATCAAAAAAATGAAAAATGTGCACAAGAAAAAGGAAAATATGGCATCCAAAGTATTTTTATTGATTTGCTTTAACATTACATTGAATATAAAATCTGTATTTCTAAAGCATAAATATGTCCTTCACAGAAGATCAATGTTTCCTCACCGTTTGATTAACTGTGTAGATAATAGACAAATAAAAAAGGAGAATCAATAAGACTAAAAGGTATACTTCTGCGAAAATATTCTACAAGCTGGAATAGTCTTCTACAGCCAAACAACTAATTAAAAGGAAAACTACATGAAAAATCTATATAAAGTCAACAAACAATCAGGAAATTATACCTTTTACAGCAGCATGATCGATTATTGTTCTCCAATCTATCACCTAAAAAGGACTCCTACTACCATAGAAATGTTATAATAGGAAAGAAAAGTGTAATTCAAAGGCTATTAACTACAAAGGCAATTTAAGCTTCTAGCATACCATAGCATGAGTAGATGATGTGCTTCTTCTAAATTAAAGCCTTTGAATAAATATTATTGAAGAAAAACAGTTTTGCAACCACCTCAAGAAATAGTTTGGGAGTTATTAGGATAAGTTAAAGGCTTGGATACATGGTACTAATAATACTTGTTAATTACACGAAAAACTAAGTGTTGAATAAACTAGGGGGACCCGCAATATTCCATCAAATAAATAAAAGTACATCTCCCCCAAACACGTGTATACACATAACTTAAACTGTCATAACATCATTTAAAATCTGCTTGTAACTCCCAATTTCATAAATAGTAAATATGTATCATAATCTGTCCAAAATTTTAACATAACAATTATCAATATCCAAAATTATATAGAATCACATCAAAATATAACAACTATCCCCAACTAGACTAAACCAAAATCATAACATCCTTTGAGAAATTTATGCATGATAAAACTCGATGACATCTTAGAACAACAAGAAGGAAATTGAAGTGGCTTTGCCAATGAAGCGTAAGGTTCAGAAACTGATACAACCATCAAATTCTATTCTTCATCAACCTTTTGTTCTAGAAGCGTCCCTTAAACATTCACTGTGGCTTCAATATGAGGGAGCAAAGAGGGATTTTCAATCAAAGGTGGATTTTGAGTGGTAGGGGAAGCAATAGGTAAATTATCAGGAGATGCATAAGCAACAATATCACAGGCATAAGGATGTTCAAATTGTTCCCAACCATTTATTTTTCTCTTTGGTGAATATATTCTTGGTTCCCAACCAGAATTGTGCATAGAGGGACGAGGCTGATAATTCGTATGATGGGGACGAGGATGCACAATAGAAGGAATATGAGAAGATGAACGACGTTAAGTGGATGTAACAGAAGGAGCATGTGCAATGCCCAAATAGAGGTGTCCAGTGAGGGATAGGCTATTAAACTCTTCAAAATTGGCATCAAAGTGAACTGAAAAATATAAGGTTTCTTTTCTTGCCATCTCACCAGATGTACTGGCCTTTACTTGCCTGGCCTCTCACGAATCTTCTTGAAACTATGTTGAAAAATCCCATGAGTGCTGAAGCAAGATAAAACAGATTTTATCATTATTCATCAAACAAAAAAATGTACATTGACAAAGATCACCTCATTTCACTTTAGTATTCATCAACAACAAATCATTATCATCAAACATGGTCGTTGTTACAAAGGGATAAGAAACAAGGTAAAGCGGGAGTGGACGTGAAGAAGGTACAAACGAACTGAGATGGAATTAGGTCATCAATTATATCTTAAATTTGGCCAAAATATTGCAGCTTTATTCCTTCATAAACATACAAAGACCGAGCCTGTGAGAAAATATTTAAGTAATAACTCCCAGTTATCATCAATGTGTCACAACATCACTTTTCCAAGATACTGCTATATAAAATTAATATCGAAATGCTTGAAAGAAAAAAAAAAGTATTATCTTATGCGAAAAGTCGATTTTATCTTTTCTTAATATTCATCACCCAAAATAATATTTTTTACAAAATATCGATAGTAACTTCCGAAGATAAACCCTTATCTTAAAAAACATTCATTTCATAGTCTTGTCAAGGATCAAAGCTTAGGGAACTGAATTAGGGTAGAAATTAGAAACAACAGGGCATAATATCCCAACATATCGGGAAATGGAAAGGGAAGCTCAAGGGATTTATGATTAAAACAGGATTTTAGGAGAAACCCCGCGGGACCAAAATCACAACACAGGTAGCATTATTCATTTATGCCCGAAATGAAATTACCACATCAATAACATATCCACCACAACCATTATTTGAACTCAAATCTATTAAGAGAACTTCATTATTCAAGAAGTATAATCATGAGAATAATTAACCCTTGTGATTCCCACAGACATCAAATTTCAAAACACCAACCCATGCAGTGGATAAACACTATCAAAATAAATATCAAAAGTCTAACCCCAAACAAATATTTATTAATATCAGCTCTGTCATTTCAAACTCCAGATTTTATTCAATTGCAGATAATGGCTAGATATTCTTCGAAAAACTACGGAAGAATATCATCAAAATCAAGTTATTGTCGTCTTGGCAGAACTAATATTTGACCCATAATTTTCTTTCAAACTGCTTAAGTAATTAGGTTATAAATTCATCTTATACTTAAAAATACTTTCCAGGAGTAATATTACATAATTTATTCAAAGAACCAACAAATCACCATCACCTCAAAATGAACGACTTCTTTAAAAATAATTTTTACTATGGTAACTTGTAAAAGCATTATCTTTTAAGAACAAGCCAAAATATCAAATCCATATATAAATACTCAAGACTGTAAAAATTCTTTGCAAGGTGATCTTATCTCTCCAAACCATTATATTTTAAGAATAGAACAAACTTGTGACTGAGCATATAAAAAAGGTCAATACCTTTGACGATAATCATGTCAAGGAGGGATCGAGAGGAGATTTAAATTGGCAGGTTAAAAATGCACACAGTCAAGCGGGAAAAGGTAGTGCAACTCTGGAAAATAACATCGACCCTATTCAAATCAAACAATCATACAGTGAATAAACCATAATGTCTCTGTACATACCTGGCAAGGGCAACTGGCGTTGAGATAAGATACTACAACTTCCCTATGAACAAATGTGGCTCCTCAAATTGAACACAATACTAATATATGATCTTCCAAGAACCAAAATCTAATAACACCATCAAACAAATTGCACATGAAGGATCCAAAACTCTAACAAATAGTGTAAGAATGAACCCCAATCTTCTTTCAAGGACCCAAAATAGATAACAAGTTTTATGATGTATTTAATCAGTCTTTTCGAAACAGTTTGATGAGATATCATTCATAATTGCTAACAGATCAACAGTGAAAGAAATGGTAATATAAAGCAATCAATGATGGTAATTTCGTAGAGTATAATCAAAATTGAGGAATTGACAGAGTAATGGAGCGATATAAATGCAAGTTAGGGTTTTGCATGCCACATAAGTTTCCACATAACCAAAATCAAATGGAAAATTTCCAAATCAAATGATGGTCACAAAAATTTGCCAAGTCAAAGTGCCAGTACCATCGCTTTAATATCCACTCTCCATAATTGTACTGCCAAAATTAGCCAACGTTTGTCACTTCATGAATTTGTTCGGATAAAATTTTGGCTAGTTATTGTTTCAATTTTGTAATCATCGCACAAATGATAACTGGAGTAACCTTGGCAATGATTACAACAAGATTGTGATGGAGCCCACCAACATATATATCATTAAACCCTTAATCACGCCCAAAGTGAATTTTAACAAAAAAATTGCATATTAGCCCATCCACTTTTTGTTGAGGCCTGAACCAAAAATCCAATATTTAAGTTTCAATTTTAATATGATTATTCAACCACAAGAATACAACCTACAAAATATTTATAAAATGTATCCAAAGGCCTTTCAAGATAATTGGATCCAACTTTCAAAATAAAAAAAGATAATCGTGTAAACCAAATCATTCTTTCTTTGTACATTGAGATTGATCCTCACCTTTAAACATGTCTTAATCATTAAGATGTCACAAATCATGATTCATTATGCATTATTTGCCTAGGTTAGGTCCGCCTAGTTTATTATTGTGGAAAAATAGTTTGTTTAGGAAAATTGTCGACTGGTCCAACACATAGGTGAAAATAGATAGCTGAAGCAAAACTTTGCGAAATAGTTCAATTGATGCAAAATGTGTCAACAATACCTAGATATCAGTTTAATTTATATATTGAATAGAGAACAAATATAATGTGGTTCAAAAGAACATACATGGCTATTTAAATATTAGTTTGTGAAATATATTATCCCTTGAAATAATTAGATATAATTATACATGAGACAAATATGTGGTTGTTGAGATGACATACAAATGGATCAACTATGGGATATTTGAATTCATGGTCTGAGGGTAACCTGGATGCAGTAGAAATAAGGGAGATAGTTGTGTACTACATGTTGTATTTACGATGAAAATTATGATTCTAAACACTAATATGATTTATAAGTGTGGTTTTTACAGGATGCACAACTTGCCTAGAGTGGTTATTCAATGATGAGGCTGCTTGAACAATAGTTTCTGAATGTAGTTGGGACTTGATGTTAGATTGTTGACCCTAGTTCCATTAGGATGGGTGGAGGTATTGCACACTGTATAACCTTTGAAACATGGATTCATGGGAGGGAAGTGGTGGAAATGCTCCCTTAGACATGTGGTGAAAATTTCCAGTTGCATGTTAGGGAAGTTAGGTCGATATAGTCGATGCTTCCACTTGAGGGTTATATGTGTACTTAGTCCAGTATAGACAACACTAAAACATATTCTAGCAGAGGAAGGATAGGTTGGGAGAAGAAGTAGGTTAGGAAGTTTGGGTGACTCTAGGTTAGTTGTGGATTCTACTTGGGAAGTAGCGGTGTCTTTTAATTACAGTTTAACACCTACCATGTGAGGAATACAAATTCGGTTTTGTTTATTGATCCCGATGTAATGATTAGTTAATTTTGAATAATTGTGATTAGTAGTTAATGCTTATGAGTAATGATTAGTTGTAACCTTATTAGTAGGAAAGGATGAATTATTCATTGAGATTATTATCTTGCATGTCGGATTGAGGAACACACACACACACACACACACACGTGTGTGTGTGTATTATGCATTAACATCAAATGTTGCTAACTACAAGTACCCATGTATGATATGTATACAATGGCCACATATACACACCTTACTTGAGTACACTAGTATGATAAAGTAGTTATCTAACTAGGTTAATAACTATTGTGTTAGGGAGTTGATTAAAGTATTTAGTGGTTCTTGTGATTAGGATTTACTTGAAATGGTGTAACATTGTATTTTTGTGATGTAAGCTTATTGTGGGAAGTATTAAGATATTAATTTTTAATAAATTGGTAGGCATATGTTTGTATATATATATGCTTAATATGGCATAATAAGTAAAATATATGCTTGTAGATTAAGATTTGACTCATGTGTTGGTTAAATTTATTTTATGAACTTTACCTAATGACTTTTAGCAATGCTTCATTAATATTTATTAGAAATTATATCTATCACTATTTGAAATCCAGTTGATTTGTCAAAGAAAGTTGATTTATTGGATATTATTTTATTATTTACCTTGATTGGTGTGCAAACCTTGGGTTTGGGGATGAATAAGATTTGATAGGATAAAGGTTGCTTGGGAATGAAGTAAAGGGGGTTCTTCTTCTTCCGCTAGTTTTTTGAAGGTGGGGAAGAAAAGGTCTTGTCGGAGACGTGGTCACCTAATGGAGCTTGGAAGCTCCGTTAAGAAGATAACTATGTTTATTGTTTTTGGACGATTCCATTCAATAATTGTTGTTGATGGATCCATTGGCAAGGAGGGCTAGGAAACCAATTGGTTTCATGGATCTAGGGAACTTGCTAGGACCCTAATTGCCTAGGAGTATAACTCGTGGTCCCACTTAGGGAAAATGGAGGAAGGAGAGAAATAATTCAAAGGAAAACTCAAATATAACTTCAATTTAGTTAATTTTATCACTAGTGAAGGTAGTTTCCTTGTTAGTTAATTAGGTTCAAAGAGGTACTTTTATTTGTTGAATTATGTTTTAATGTATTGAGTAATTGTTAGTTCAAATTGAAATGCTCAATAATTGTTAGTTCAAATTGATATGCTCATTTTATGTTTTTATCTTAGTTGAATTGTTGCAAAAGAAAAAATTTCACAAGTAAGAATTCTCATCTATAAGTAGTTAACGCGTTGTCTCAGTATAGATGCAAACTACATAATTTTACCTTATGGGTAATTGTTGTTATTGATAACAAATTAGTAAATAACTAAAGTTGTTTTGAAACAATATAAAAAAACAGATATAAGATAACTAAAAAGATACAAGGATGCCTGGAATTCTATATTTTAATTCACTAGCAACATGAAAGGAATAAACCTTGCAAGATGATACAAAAATTGTCTAACCCTGGTCTTCCATCTCTTTTCTCCTTTTATACTTGATTTTCTTGACAACTACCCTTCTTATCAGTGAGAAAAGTGATTCTAAAAATAACATTTTATTTTCTTTAGAAGAAAAAGATAGTTGAATGCTAGGTGGATAAATGATTATGTTTTCAACATTTAATGAACTAGGTAAATGACACAACTTCTCATGAAGATGGATCCTTATCATAATATTGACCAATTTGCTTCCATTTGTGTCCTATTGGATATGTAAAATAGTCATTTTTCTTGTTCTATCCAATTGAGTGAATTGATCATACAAATTAGGATGAAGTATTAAAAATGTATTTTTAACTTCTCATAGCATCTCAAAATCATCTGATAATTTATCAATGATAACATGTCCTTTTAATAATCCTTCCATGTCTTGAAACTTCTGTATGTTATTTTTGCATTCCACCAAGAGTGCATTAAAATTGTTGAGACGACAAATTTACATCCTCATCCCAAAAATATGGTAATCCTTTCTAAGTGAAAGATTTGAATTTCTTGTTGAATACTTTTCCACCCTTTAAAATAGCATTGCATTGTGCTTGAGCTTGTTGAACTAAATGCTTCTTTGTATTGACTTTGGTGGCATCCATTATGATTGTACTTCTATCAGAAATGCCCAATTCCCTTAGATCATTCCAAGATCTTCAATTTAAGAATTTGATGACAGTGTCAACAATTTGAGGGTTATTTCCAAGTTATGACCACAGTTGATTGTGCCAAGAGGCACTTTTTATAGCCCAGTATGAGGGAAAAGTGTAATTATGCGCTCAATGTAGAGTTGACATGTTGCACTTTAATAAAATAATAAAATATTAAGTAAATAATTTTTTTACAATGTCGTCCCTAACCCAAATTCCAAAGCTAATATGAGGGAGAAGTGTAATTCCATAATCAACATTGGCATGTGGCACTTTAAAGAGATATGTATTCCAAGTAATTAAAAATAAAAATAAAAATTAATTAAACATGGATATTTCTTACTATGCAATGTGGGAGTTGAGCCATGATTAAACTGAGATTAACATAGGAGGGATTTGAGCACATACAAAATATTTACATATTAAGCTAGTATAGATCCATCTTAACTCCAAATATACCAAGCATCGAGATAGATCAATTCTCTTAAGGTGCAAGATTTTACTCAAAATTTGTATTTTAAAAAATGTTTGCACCTCAAAGGGATTTGATCCCTCTAAGCGCTTGGTAGATCCAGAGTTAAGATGGATCTCTACTAGTTTATACTTTGGTCAGTTTGAGTAGCCAAATTCTCATCATCCTGTAACACAATAAAATGACTCAAAAACTTGGATATTGTCATGATTATTTGATCCTACAGAATATGTTTAGCTCCGATTAAGTATTTTTTTCCAGAAAATTTATTTAAAGCTTGATCTAAGATCTTATGTAATTGGGATTTGGTTCTTTCAACTTTTACAATGATCATTTATTTGTTTTTAACACTTGCTTTCATTGCTTCCACTTTCTCTTTCTCCAATTCCTCATTTTGATGCTTTAACAAAGCAATCTCATCCTTGAATTTTATTTTTTTTGGAAAGTGGTACCCTTTGCTTGCAGGGTTTTACTTTGTCTAAGAAACCACGAACCAGGGGAATCTAAGCTATCAAAATCACATGGGGATCACACTAGGTCTGGACCACACCAACCCTTAACATGGTTGGATTTTTGGTATCCGTGGGGTTCCGAATTGACGACCCTTCATCTTAGGGGTGTCTTAACTATTCACCCGCCACTGATTATTCTACATATGGATCCTTGAATTTGTTGGTCGCAGCATTGTTCTAGAGGTTTTCCAATGTAGAACCAGGTACTTCGTGGTACAAAATACCAACAAAACCCCTATTCACCGGCCCTTTCGGCAACAGACTGCAAGCAGCCTGGGGTCTCACCCGAGGCGAAGTTGAGGGGGTGGTTGCGGAAGCAGGTTTCCACAACCTTGTGATGCGAGTGATTCAGCTGCTTAATGTGCAGCGTGGTGACAGACTACGCAGCTGTGTTTGGTGATCACGCGGAGTCTCCTACTCCACGTCGAGTATTTTCAGGAACAAGGATATTGGCACCCTCAGTGCGGGCCCCAAGTCGCGCAGCGGGTTTGTGACCTTTGATACTACGATTCAATCCTTAACAATTAACTGTGTAGATAGCTTATCGATCCATTCATTCGAGACTTATAGGTTCTTTACTATTTAATATTCCTCCCTACATGAACTACTTAGCATCTTATTCCATCCTTTCCACGGTGAATACAGATCACAGTAAACATATAACAAGCAATAATAACTTCATGCATGCACTGTAAGTAAATTAGATAACAAATTAATGGCAATCATACACAGCAATCACATAACACAATAGTTTAACGTGGTTCACCCCCTGGATGGGAAGCTATGTCCACAAGAACCGTTGTTTATTTATCTTGGAAAGGGTACAACAGTTCTTCGCCTGCGCACCCAGCTGTAGACGCTCTTCTCTTTCTCTCTCAAAATTAGGTCTTTGCGCACTCAGCTGCAAAGCCTTTTCAATGCAGACCTCACAATATTCAATATTAATCGACAAAATGAAGACTTAACATTTACCCTTTCCCTTTACAAAATTGCCTTATTTATAGATCAAGACCCATAGGTCATGTCTTTTACATCTTGAAGGCGGAACCCTTAGGTTTACAACAACTATTGCGGATTTCCCAAAACCGGACTACTGATATCTGACAGCGGATCTTCTGTTATATGCATGCCAACATGTTGCCTCCACCGAGTTGTTCCTTCCTTTCCAGCCTTAGATGACTGGTTGGAGTACTAGTAGTCTTCTTCCCATTGTGATCAGTCACCTACCTTCGATATGCACCTACCCACTGCTTGGTAGTTATCAATGATATTTTCCAAAAATAGGTCTTCTGTGACCTAACCAAAAATAACTACCTTTATCCGTCCATGCTCTGCTTAGTTGGATCTTCGTTGACGTGGCACATCGCGACGTTGTTATCCTCGCAGCACAGACCCCCCAGCCCCTCTGATACTATGCTGCGCACAACTTCGTAGCATACCAAAACTTATCCAAAATTGTTCAAACATAACTACGCTTAGCTCCGCAGTTCTCAAAATCCTTCCTGTTCAAAAATGCCCCATTTGGGCCAGGCCCAAAAGACCCCTAACACTTACATGTGGCTTGCCCCCGATCCAGTTGGGACTTCTTGAAGGTTTTTCGCTGCCTATGGGATGATCTTCGCAGCGAACTCGTTGAATCTTTCCATCAGCTTTTCAACTGCGACCTTCGTATCTTGTTCAATTTGCCCAACTATTTCTACCATTTCAAGTGTTATCTCTTGGACAATCTAGCCTTCCACTTGTTCTTGATTCTGGTTCAGTTCCTTTAACTTTTGTTTGATCTCCTGTGAGATCATGCCGGCGTCTTCTAATAATGGCTGCAACTTATCGCCCATTTTTGTTTCCTTCTCCCGCAATGATTTAACTTCCTTCTTGAGGTTGTTGATTTCCCAGTATTTTAGGAGTTTCTCCCTTGCTAGCAGCGCCTTAACCTCCTCACTCATCTTTTCTAGTTCTTCTTGTTTTTCCTTCACTTCCTTCTTTACTTCCTGTAATTGTTGATCTTCTTCAAGGGTAGTAAATGCCTTCAATGTTGCTTCCAGTAGACTCTGGCACTTAGTGACTTCGATACCAATATTCTGCGCTGTGGTATTCACTACTCCTTGTCTTAACTGTTGTTCATTTGTTGGAGTTTGTGGATTGAGCTGTGCTTTCAGGGCAGCAATTTCAGACTCATGGAGAATCTCCATGTCTTCTTTCTCATTTTTAAGACTATTGACCAGATCACTAATCTTTATAATATTATCTTCTAGTTCTATTTGTACTTCAAAGTCGTCAATGTTTTCTGCAACCACAGTGATCGTTGTCTCCAATCTCAGTCGATGATCATTCTTGTCCTGCAGTAGCATGGCTCTTCGCGAGCTCTCCTTTATTGCATCCGTGGTTCTTTCATGCATTTCTTCAGCAACTTGCATCTACAAGTAATGGATTCCTGGCAATGGTATGCTTGCAAGATCAAGCTACACGCGCTCTACATTCTCTGTATTTAGCATTTCTTGATCTTGTAATGGTAACCTGATAGATAGTGGCTGCAAATGGACAATGCAGGACCTTGTGGGAATTGACATTTGCTGCTGCGAAATCCCCACGGACCCTTTTTCAGCTATTGACTCATGGTGTAATGGTAATCTTCTACTGACTTAATCAAATTTTTGGCATAAACCTTGCAGTGTAGTGAGGTTCTGATTTAATTTGTCTTGAATTGCCTTTTCCTTCTTCTCTTTGTCTGTCGAAAGTTCCTCCATTTGTTCAGTTACCCTCGTGACAAGCATTAAATAATCATCTTCGCGGAGCACTGTGTCTAATTGGTCTTTGTTTGCTTTCTGCTTTTTCCTTGGTTCCTTGCGTCTTGAAGGACTTCCAACGCCCTTCCTTTTGGATGACTCTTTATCTTCTATGATGGGACATGGGATAGGGTTATCCTCACCAGAATCACTTTCAATATCCACAACCTCAACTCGGAATTCAACTGTCCATTCCTTCATTAAGTTCTCAATATCTTCCTCATACATATTGTAGTTTCTTGGGTACCAATCAACATCCTTCATCTGCTCTTTGGGTGAAATGGAGATGCATTTCATCGTAGCATAAAAATTTATAATGCGGATATATTTGCTTGTTATCTGTTTTGGTATGCGAGGTGTGATCATGATGGCCCCATGCAGCTGGTCATAATATGTGTAAAAGACCAGCGTTGTCTCGTGCTGTCATTCTGGATTCAAGTTCGCCCATAGATTCTAAAATCTAGTGCCTCTGCAGTCTGAAGTGTTTGTGACCACTCCGACATATTGCTCCGGTTCCCTCCACCCCAAGAAGCTGATCAATACGATGAGCCAGGTGAAGTGGAAGTTTCCACCATTGATTTGTGTCTCATTCAGTTCTTCAAGGAACTCATTTAATAGGAATTGGGACCAGTTGAATTCTTGTCCCTCGGCAGCTACAGCACCAAGTAGTACTGCGCCTGCGTTTACTTCTAATGGTTTGCACTTCCTTAAGATTTTTCCCACTAATAGCTGCGTGACAAACCTTATTGCATCATCCTTTATGTCATCCGTCTGGAAGCCTCGCTTCCCTTTGACCACGGATTTTGTTTGCTTCATTAATGTTGCTCCCTCTTTATCCTTTGTCTTTCCCTGGAAGAACTTCCTTGGGTCTTCTCCCCTTTTTCTTAATCCAGTTATACGATGGATTAAGTCAATTGTTAGGTCGATATTCTGGTCTAGCATAAATATCCCTGGTGGATGGGAGCCATAAGAGTTTGCACCACCGCGTTGAGCTCCGGTGATCTGTCGAAATGTGGAAGTCTTAGAAGGTTGAGCAGCCCAGACTTGGCTACTCCTGACAACCAGCTCTCGGCGACCAAGGTGAGGTCACCCTTTGCATTCTTCTTCCAGCACATGTATTTATCGGGCTGTAACTGTGGGAACTTTGGTTCAGTTGGCTTCTCTTTCTGCATTGCTAGCAGACCATAGTCCTCCCATTTGCATTCTGGAATCTTTTCTAACAAATTTTCGTCCACCTCTACATGCTTTCGATATTGGTGAGAGTGGTATCTCATACTTTGGATTCTTCAGCAGTCTAATGGCTGGTGCATCCGATGCACGCGGCGAGATGTAGTATGGAGTCATAGTTAACGGTATTTCTTTATCGACAAGGTGATTTTTTGGCCCTACTGAACTTGTCTGCGTTAGTTTTGATCTGGGCACTACTGGATTTTTCCCTTTGTCTTGCATTGAGGGCCTGTGTCTTGGTGATCTCCTTGGACCTTGTTCTAATTCCTTGATGACTTTCTTGTTTGGGGTTCTCATTAACTTGTCAATACCTCCGTGTTGGAACAACTTCACAATCTCTTCAACCGTGAACTATTTATCAATACAAAACCTTTGTGTCATTCACCTACACACTTAGTCGGCTACCCAGTGGATAACTTATAGTCTAAGACTCAGGAAATAGTAATTGCAAGAATTTCTAAGTGCTTTGGTAACGCCCGCGGTTCTAAGTGCTGCATTACATATAGCCGCGCCTGATCCATCTTTGCGCCCCTTAATGGTTAAATAAGCATTAAATGTAATATCCATTAGCTAAATCCAACAGATTCTTGGGTCATTTTCATCATTAAGTTGTTCAGAACGGCTATCTGTTCTTTAAATGCTCGAGCGGTTGGTTGGAAAGCTACTGTATAACGGCTATATTCCCAACCGACACTGCAACGGCTATTTTCTGGTTTCTTGCGTCGAACTACACGACAGGTAATTTTTGGTTCTGCGTAGTTACTTCGCAGCATATAGTTTCTTTTCTTTCCCTTTTTTTTTTCCAACGTGGTGCGCTGTATATATATCTATCTTTATCAGTCTATGTATAGGCTCTTCCAAAGTTTCTAGTGCCGAATTCTGACTTTATTTGTGTTACACTAAAATCTCGTCACCCTTGTGCAAGTGTTGCAAGTGTTGCAAGTGTCGTCGTCATGACCTAGTGTCGTCATCATGACCGTTGCAAGTACCATCATTATGACCAAGTGTTGTCATCATGACCGTTGTGATAATGTCGTCATCTTGACCATTGTGTATACATCCCTGAAGTCATCTGGACCAAGTACTCATTTGAGAGGATTTGTACTCAGTTTGTACAACCTTTTGAGAGGTCGTCGCAGGTTGCACACTAGCAACATGCGACGTCGCATGTTGCTCTATAGAAGAGTGCGACAAGGTCTGTTAATGGGAAAAAATAGCCATTTTGAGATCTTTCTCGAAGCTTGCCAATTTGAGGGATTATCCCTGATCTCTTGGAGAGCTGGTACTCAACCCCTAGCCTGTTGGGAAGATCCCCTATCTCTCTCCTACCATCTCTCGTCCTATCCTATCCATAACCTCATCCACTTAGTCCTATATATGTGAGGCTCATTCCCATACCAAAGGGAGGAAGACATGGTATCTACATGCTGGTGAAATCTCTCTTGGACACTTTCATTCACCTCTTGGAGACTCTCATGCTTCCTTGGAAGGGCTTGGAAATTGGCTTGTGTGGAGAAGGGCTACTACGTTAAGTCATTGGTTGTAGTTCTATATCTCTATCATGTACTCCTCTATTTGCAGTAATACAAATGCTTTCCACCAATATTGTCTCTAATGTATGATGATATTGTGTTGTTTACCTGCTTAATTGTTTACATAGATCTCTTATTGTATAGATGCTCTTTACTCGTTTCTCTTTTCTGTGTCTTGACAGGTCTTGTAGCTTGGATCTGATGACCATGGGACGTGGAGAAACATAGCGGGAGAAAGGATAGCGAATCAAAGAGGTAAGACATCTAGTACTTGATCCTTAATTAGATCTAAGAAACACATTTATAGTCTGTTTTATTTGTTCTAGACTCGCATTGAGCTAGGGAGATCCGATTCGCCTCCAGTCGAGTGGATTGTCCATCAACAAATATGGGGGGCCATGAATCGTGCATCCTTCAGTCATTCTGACCCATCTCAAGGTTTTGAGATCATTTTTTGGTTTGGCATGATTGGTTTGTTTTAAAGACTTGAAGAGTGTGGGATATCCATGTCTTTTTGAGCCTCTCTTTCTTGGGTTATGCATCTTGTTTCCTTTACATGATAAGCTACATGATGGTTATTGGAAAAGATTGATTCTTTGTCTCTGCTTTAGGTCAAAGAAAAGCTTGTTTTTGTCACTCTTTTGCTATATTCATAAATTTGGAAAACATAAATATTCTTCTTGCTTTAATTTGATCATTTGAAATTCTTGGTCTCACACTCATAAGAAGAAGAAAGGCTTGTTTCCGATTTGTGTGCATTTGAGTTAGATAAGATTGTTAAGTGCTTATCTTTGTCTTGCATTTGATTGGAAACGTTTGTGGAATCCTCCTTTCCATAGCTTAGATGTGTCTTTTTCAAGTGTAAAAAGATAGGAAATGAGTTATAATTATTGTGTTTAGTAGATTTTGAGCCTCTCTTGAGTGCCTTTGAGTTGTTTGGGTGCTTGCCATTTTTCTTTGGGGATTTCTGAAAGATTAGAGTGCTGTAGATATCTTCTCACTTTCTGTTTATAAAGCATTTAGTTATCAAATTCCATTTTTGGTACATGCATTTGAAAATTGAAAGTGCTTCATTATCTTGTCTTATACACTATTAAGATTAGCTGCATCTTTCATTTTCTTTACGCTTTTTGGCTGATTATTGCAGAAAGTTAGAATTATTGCACTCTAGGAAGGAATTCTTCTTTTCGCTACTACTTAAGTACTTTTGGTTTGAAAGAAAGAAAAATCTCTCCCTACCTTAAGTAGTTTTCATTGAAAAGGAAAGGAAAGTGTGCATTATCATGTAGTTAAGGATTGCATTATGTTTACATTTATGTACTCACCTCATGCATCCACCTAACTGTACAAGATAAAATTAACGCTAGCTTAGGTTAAAATCATTTAGCAACTTGTGTGTAAGTTAGAGACTTGTTCCAGCGTCGTTAAGCGTGGCAGCTGTCGTTATTTGCCAGCACTGTAGTCCGGGGGTATTGTAGTCTTCCACGTACATCGGTATATAAAGCTCCTTCACGTACCCACCAAGTACCATAATCTGTACTTGGCGTATATCGAAGGGTGTATCACGTACTCGACACGTATATCGGAAGGTCTCGTGCCAACGGATGTGCTTTAGACAGCACCACTACGGATTTGAGGTCCCACGTACCTTGCATATATCGGGAGACACCCTTAGGATTCCTGAAACCAACCGAGTTAACCATTTGGCCGTCTTGACAAAGCAATACACCGAGAACAGCACTCGGGGAGATTGGCACGCACGTACTGTCCAGGTAATCAGGTATGCAGGAAAGGGTATGGTCCCAATCCTCCTTGTCGCGTCATATTGTTGGAACCTACAGTATATCGCGGTTTGCGATGTCTTGATAATCCCGTGAGGTTCCAGACTTTGAATCCACTCCTATTCACACAGTTTGCTTGTTGCTTTTAGACTTGAGTAGTGCTTGACTTGTGTGGTCCTTTAGAGACTCTTAGGAAGTTTACATATGGAAGATTCTTCCGGGACTACCAACCAAGAGGCCCCTCTCCAGGTTATGCCATTTGTTATTCCCCCTTGTGGAACTGTTGGTCCTCCCTTTATGGCTATGTTGAGTCTTCCTGGATTGACAATAGGATTACCAGTATGGTTATTCTCCGATCCAGTTACACCAAGTGCACCAATTGTGTCAAACCTAGGTCCTTCATCACATGAGCATCAATCTCATGGTGACCATTCTCCTTCTTCGTCGAAAGTTGAATCGGCTTCCATCTCTTCTTATTCTCCTACTGAAAACTATGATGTTAGTAAGAAGGCTAGTGTGAAGAAGAAGAAAGGGAAGATTAAGAAGAAGAAAGATAAGAAAGAGACCAAGCGTCAACCATCTGCCTCTAGTGGCACTCATTCTATGAGAACACCTCGTAAGCCAAAGTTCCCTTGCAAAATTTGCAAGGGTGATCACCTTCTCAAGAATTGTCCTAGTCTTTCCCGTGTGTCAGAAGTGTGGTCTAAAAACCCCAAACCGCTTGTATCGTCAACCTTTGACCATCATGTTGATGATACTCCCTCGACCAGTGACCCATTTGTGAAGTGTTGGAAGGGTAGAGCTGCAGAACCTTGCTGGATATGCAAGGGCTTGCATCGTACTTACCTTTTTCCAAGCATGGATGAAGCTTCACGGTGGTTGGAAGATATTACTAGTTCTCAACAGGTGCTTCCAACAAGCGATAGTAAGTTGTCCCTCGACCCCCCGCTGGTTGATCAAGTGATCAATTCAGTTTCATCTGTAATTGATCCCACTCTTCCTTCGGAGAGTGAAGTGATTGAGTCGATCTCATCTCCACTCAATCCCGCTCTTTCATTGGAGAAAGTCCAAACTGAAGTAGTCACCATGACACAATCTTCGTCTCATTCTTATCTTCCAAGTGAGAGTGAATTGGAAACCGTTGATGTTTTCCTAGTCAGTTCAGAATGTCCTAGGCAAGGGGAAACCTTGTCCATTTCTCAGGACCCCCTCCAAGTACTGAGGTCATTTCCTTTGATTGGAATGGTCTAACAGAATCTCATCTTCCTCCGAGTATTCCTTTTCAAATATCTGTAGGAGTTTTCGATAAAGAAATCTTTCGTACGATAGTTGTTGAGGGAGCTTCTGTTAGTATTTTATCCTCAACCGCATGGCAAGCTATAGGTTCTCCTCAGCTTGTGCCAGTCACTGACCAGATTTTGGCTTTTAATAGAAGGCCTACCAGACCTTTAGGGATTCTCCTGCAGTTACCTATCACGTTGACAGGTAATGTTAAGATTTAATATGCTAAGACATAAAATAGCAGCATTACATTCCATTTCACAATAATAGCATATACAGGATCACTGAAGAAACAACAAGCATAGCATAAACACAAGAGACAGAGATTTATCCTGGGAAACCCTCATGGGGTAGAAAACCCAGTAAAGCTTCCTCAATATAGATGACCAACAATATACAAAGATGAAACCCTGAGACATGATCTCCTCCTACACAATAGCAGACCTCTCCTCCACAAGTGCGCTATCCTCAAGTGTGTGAGTGTGTCAAATGAGGAACACACCTCCTCTATTTATACACTACACTGACATGTATTTTACACAGGTACACGTAGGCTCGTATTTAACCAATGGGTTAAATACCCTACTACAACTAACTGGGCCGACCCCTCTAGGGTGGTCTAATAACCCTTTGACCCACATGACACATACAGGGCCGACCCCCACTAGGTGGGTCTAATAACCCTAGTTACCACAACCAACTTGGAGGAATAAACATCTCCAGATTTATAGTATAATCACATCGGAGGTATGGAACATCTCCGGAATAAATAATATACAAATATAATATTCTTTGAAGTTACAATATTTCAACACTCCCCCTTAACGAGAAGGATATTATAACAGTATCTGCACGAGCAAGGATTCATCAACATCATACATGATACATCTATAAATCATTGGAAGCTTTCTCAACATCATCAGTAACTCAAGCAGTTACTGGAACATCTTCAATACTGGAACATCGACATCTTCAGTATTGAGTCTTTATCTTCTGTAGCACTTGAACAGCTACAATAATATCATCATCTGGATCCTCACGATTATCGTCATCACACGATCATCAGCATCGTCATCTCATGATCATTAGCATCGTCATCACAAGATCATCAGCATCATCATCTCACGATCATCAGCATCGTCATCACACGATCATCAACATCGTCATATCATGATCATCAGCATCGTCATCACACGATCATCAGCATCATCATATCATGATCATCAGCATCGTCATCACACGATCATCAGCATCGTCATCTCACGATCATCAGCATCGTCATCATACGATTATCAGCATCGTCATCACACGATCATCAGCATCGTCATCAATACAAGTATCCATAACAATACAAGTATCCACATCATTAGCACAAGTATTCATGCCAATACAAGTATACATATCATCAATACAAGTATCCATACTGATACAAGTAACCATGTCATCAATACATGTATCCTACCGATACAAGTAGCCACATCATCAATACAAGTATACATACCGATACAAGTAACCACATCATCAATACAAGTATCCTACCGATACAAGTAACCACATCATCAATACAAGTATCCTACTGATACAAGTAACCACGTCATCAATACAAGTATCCTACCGATACAAGTAACCACGTCATCAATACAAGTATCCTACCGATACAAGTAACCACATCATCAATACAAGTATCCTACCGATACAAGTAACCACATCATCAATACAAGTATCCTACGGATACAAGTAACCACATCATCAATAAAAAAAAACACTTTCTCGGAGACCATTCGTCTATGGATCAATTCAGGGACCAAAGTCCGGGGATGATACAATCCCCACTTCTCGGAGACCACACGTCTACAGATCAATTCAGGGATCGAAGTCCAGGGATGATACAATCCCCACTTCTCGGAGACCACACGTCTACGGATCAATTCAGGGACCGAAGTCCGGGGATGATACAATCCCCACTTCTCGGAGACCACACGTCTACGGATCAATTCAGGGACCGAAGTCCGGGGATGATACAATCCCCACTTCTCGGAGACCTCACGTCTACGGATCAATTCAGGGACCGCATTCCGGGGATGATACAATCCCCACTTCTCGGAGACCACACGTCTACGGATCAATTCAGGGACCGAAGTCCGGGGATGATACAATCCCCACTTCTCGGAGACCTCACGTCTACGGATCAATTCAGGGACCGTAGTCCGGGGATGATACAATCCCCTGCCTGTTCATTCAGGACTTCATTATCGGAGACCCAGTCTACGGCTCTATTCTGGGACCTTAGTCCGGGGACGATGCAATCCCCTGCCTGTTCATTCAGGACTTCATTCTCGAAGACCTCACGTCTACGGCTCTCTTTAGGACTGAAAGTCCAGGGATGATCCAATCCCCTCAACTGTCCACTAAGGACTTCATTCTCGGAGACCTCACGTCTACGGCTCTCTTTAGGACTGAAAGTCCAGGGATGATCCAATCCCCTCAACTGTCCACTAAGGACTTCATTCTCGGAGACCTCACATCTACGGCTCTCTTTAGGACTGAAAGTCCAGGGATGATCCAATCCCCTCAACTGTCCACTAAGGACTTCATTCTCGGAGACCTCACGTCTACGGCTCTCTTTAGGACTGAAAGTCCAGGGATAATCCAATCCCCTCAACTGTCCACTAAGGACTTCATTCTCGGAGACCTCACGTCTACGGCTCTCTTTAGGACTGAAAGTCCAGGGATGATCCAATCCCCTCAACTGTCCACTAAGGACTTCATTCTCGGAGACCTCACGTCTACGGCTCTCTTTAGGACTGAAAGTCCAGGGATGATCCAATCCCCTCAACTGTCCACTAAGGACTTCATTCTCGGAGACCTCACATCTACGGCTCTCTTTAAGACTGAAAGTCCAGGGATGATCCAATCCCCTCAACTGTCCACTAAGGACTTCATTCTCGGAGACCATACATCTACGGCTCACTTTAGAACATGTGTTCAAGGATGATACAATCCCCACATGTATTCTCATCAATACAAGTACAAGTATCCTCAACCATACAAGTACATTAATCAATACATGTGTCATCAAAAGTATGTATTATTACCAATACATCTTATCATCAAAAGCATGTATTCTTACTAATACATCTAACATCAAAAGCATGTATAAGTAAAACTAAGTATTCTAAGTATAAGAGTCCTAAATCTAAATATTTCTAAGTATCTAGGTGTGGAGAACAGGTTACCTCATCATCGACCTTGTTGTTCGATGAGACCAACTTATCATCAGTGACTATACTACTCCCCCTTTCAAGGAGAGTCCTTTTTGAACTACACCAAGCTTGTCTCGGAAGTATTCAAATTTCACTCGAGACAGAGGTTTGGTTAGTATGTTGGTAACTTCTTCACTTGAGGTAAAGGTTTGGTTAGTACAAAGGTAACCTGTTACAAATTCAAACTTTATAGTTCCTTTCCGCGTCATATCTTGTTTGTTCCCTATGTTCTTTGACTTATCATGGAACACTAGATTCTATGTCATCTTGATACAACTCTAATTATCACATAGGATCTCAGTTGGTTCTATCTCTAAGTCAAACAATCCTGAAGCCAAACTTATTCGCAACTAGCGGAGCAAACAGCCATATATTCCGCTTGTACTGAGAGCCACACTAGACTGCTTCCAGCTAAACCACGAGATCATGGCTAACCCCAGACAATAACATCCTCTCGATGTGTTCTTCCTGTCTGATACACTTCCTGCCCAATCAGAATCTGAATAACCATCTGAAGTCATGATCTTCAAGATAGCATTCTATCGTGTCCTTTATGTGCCTTATCACATGCTTTGTAACTATCAGGTGAACACATCTAGTTTCTACTAGATACTGACTCAAGGTGTTCACAACAAGGCATATCTATAATCTAGTATATGTTAGATACAACAATGACCCAATAATTTGACTGTACAGAGTTATATCCACTAACTCTGATGAGTCATCTCCTAACAATTTCAAGTTGGAATCCATAAGAGTGGCCATTCCATCATATCAAGTCTTCTCAAGATTTCTAAGCATACTTTCTCTGGTTGAGAAGGATTCCTACTGAGCCTTTCCATACTTCCAGACCTAGGAAGTAATACATTAATCTAAGAACTTTTATTTTCTTTTCTACAGTCATCTATCTATGCCATCTCTCATCAGATGGGTCTACTGATATGAGCCTCAATATCATTCGAACTCTGTGGTGAGTTCCTTCTTGCATCCATGTCATCTGTGTATAGAAATCATATTCAACCTTGTAGCAAAGGTTGAGATCCACATCACCCATGGTGATCATTAAGCTTATCAAAACCTGATTCACATTTCTTCTTTAATTACACCATTAAGAGAATGGTCTTATCTAGCCACTTGGAGCAAACATTTCATCATGATTCTCTTCCTCTTTCTAGGAGAATCTTCTAGCCACAATCCTTCTATAGTGTGTTTGATTTGTAAATCCTTTTGTTGAACATCCATCACTTGTTCATCATTCATCATGATTTTTCCTACAAATCAAAATTAGGTACATGATTAGTAATACTTCATAATCATCAAATCATATTGACATGATAACCTATTATGCATACAGATATCATTTACATAGTTATGCAACTATCTTGACCAATACTTTGGCACAACACTTTCCCATATCCTGTATGCATACAGTGGCTATCTAGATGCCTTCCATCTCTACCAGAACATACTATCGAGAGTGTGCACAACTCTCAACATGTCAGCAAAGAGGTTTCATTCTAGACAAGCAACAATGGAATGTTTGTCCAACTTACCAATCATATGCATATTAGTAGTATACTGTTCAATGTTCTATGAATATTTACACTTAGCATGATATATTATAGGAATACAAATATGCATACAACCTATTACAGGCAATATCATTTACTATTTCAAATAACAACTCAAATGCTTATCTTTTATGTTCGTGTGGTTGCCTCCCGCTTGATCTTCTGTATGTCTTTTGAACTTCTATTCATTATGTACCACTGTGCATGTTCAAGTGTCATCCTCATGATCTCATACACAAACATACACCCATTAGTATGTTCTAAATGTTATCAAAACATTATAGTTCTAAATAATCTTGAGAATGTATAGTCATGATTATAGTTAATAAACATTAGTATTCAAGATTTCAGGGAAGTCTTGTTTTACTCATGCATATCATCAATCAAGATAAAAGACATAATATGCATAATCCCTTGATTACTAACTTTATGAATAAGCATAACCAATCATACCAAGTATACTTATATAAGGGATCTTAACACAAGGTAAGATTAATGGGAAACATACCTGGATTAGTATACCTACTTAGTTATGTACAACATACCTAAACAATCTCTTCAATGATTTAGAGATCCTGAGCTAGAACCTGCATGTCTCATAGGTTAAGCATAATATAAAAAAGTCATACATACCTCGTAAGTAGAACAAAGATTATGGATGAGTCTTTGTCTTCATGTTTTCATGGTCATGGAACCTGATTTGTCTTTTGTGATGTACCTGTATCTTGTTAGCAGACAACATCAACCTCACACAACATCATAATGCATTAGTACAATCATATAGCCCTAATCAATGAATGTCTTTGATCATTCACATGCATTCATACTGTTACTAGGGTGATAAGACAATTCTAACATTAATCAAGATTGTACTAATAAATAATATGAAGACAAACACATCATGAACTTAATCAAGAATTAGATTTCAAGACATACCTGAGCCTCCTTAAGTCATACCTGTCGAGACTTCTTGTAGTCTTCTTATGTAAGGCCTTAGCCTCAACTCCCCCTGAAACTGGATCTGGAGCTTGATTAGGGTTTGCTAGAGAAACCCTAAAGATTCAACCTTTGACTTTCATACTTTTGAATGGATGAAAGAATATGTCATGCTGAGCTGATCAAACTGGCATACTTCAATTTTGGAATCTCCAAAATTTGACCCCTCAAAATTGCCTTTGAAACTTCTGGATCTTCTGGACAGGATCCCGAACTAGGGTTTGATGAAGCCCACCCTTCTTCCCAAACAAAAGGTTCAATCCAAGGCTCTAAACTCTTATTTTTCTTAGGAGTTTCCAGCCGTGGTTACAGACTTCAAAAATTCCAACTTTTGCTGAAGCCCTAATTTTCCATCTTTCCGATCAAAATCCCGAACTGGGGTTTGATCAAGCCCGGTTTTCCACCCAACCAAAAAATTCGAACTTGGTCTCTAAATTTCAATTTTTCTGAGTAGCATTCAGCCGTGGACTCCGATTCCAAAAATTCTAACTTTCTCCGAAACCCTAAATTCCGGAAGCCATGAATAAAGGTGCTCAAAAATAATTCTGTTTTGACAGAAAAATGCACCTAATTGTTTCTGCTATAACTCTTAAATTTTTGCTCCACAGGGTCTGAAACCCTTTTTCTGCAGTAGCCTGACCTGTTATCTTTCCATCCTGACAGGTCTGACCTCAATTGGGTTTTCTGAGAGAGAGTTATGCCAAGTGTCGCAACGTGACCTGTTTATGGGATAAAACAGGAGAGCGAACTTGTACGGCCTGTCACGTGTCACTGGTTCACCTTCGGCCTCTGAAAAAGTTTCTTGAGATAGATTTACCTGTTATCTTTCCATCCTGACAGGTCTGACCTCAATTGGACTCTCTGAGAGAGAGTTATGCCAAGTATCGCAACGTGACCTGTTTATGGGATAAAATAGGAGAGCGAACTTGTACGGCGTGCCACGTGTCACTGGTTTAATTTCGGCCTCTGAAAAAGTTTCCTGAGATAGTACAGTCTGTGTACTACCTGTCACATTTTACGAAATTTCATTTGGAGCTTCCTAGCCCAAGTTATGACCTTTTTTTCCTAGGTCACCTGAATTTGACTGAGATCTGGAAGAGGCAGAAACCCTAACTTGTACTGATCATAAATCACAAAGTACAACGAATAGAGGTTGTACTTTGGACACAAGGTACCTGGAGATTTCATCTTCGTCCTGTAACAATTTCAGATCTGAAAACTTCGCCAAAACGGATTTATAGAGAAAGTGCTACGATGACTGGTTTTTGCTATGTAAAACCCTAACCTTCAAATTGTCGTAAGTAAAGGAAGTGTCGTTAGTGCCATACCTTGTCTTCCTTCAGGTTAGCTCTGATACCATGTTAATATTTAATATGCTAAGACATAAAATAGCAGCATTACATTCCATTTCACAATAATAGCATATACAGGATCACTGAAGAAACAACAAGCATAGCATAAACACAAGAGACAGAGATTTATCCTGGGAAACCCTCATGGGGTAGAAAACCCAGTAAAGCTTCCTCAATATAGATGACCAGCAATATACAAAGATGAAAACCTGAGACATGATCTCCTCCTACACAATATCAGACCTCTCCTCCACAAGTGCGCTATCCTCAAGTGTGTGAGTGTGTCAAATGAGGAACACACCTCCTCTATTTATACACTACACTGACATGTATTTTACACAGGTACACGTAGGCTCGTATTTAACCAATGGGTTAAATACCCTTCTACAACTAACTGGGCCGACCCCTCTAGGGTGGTCTAATAACCCTTTGACCCACATGACACATACAGGGCCGACCCCCACTAGGTGGGTCTAATAACCCTAGTTACCACAACCAACTTGGAGGAATAAACATCTCCAGATTTATAGTATAATCACATCGGAGGTATGGAACATCTCCGGAATAAATAATATACAAATATAATATTCTTTGAAGTTACAATATTTCAACAGGTAAAACTGTTTATTTTGATGTCATGGTTGTCCAAGGTCCTTTAGATTTCAATATGCTCCTTGGACGTGATTTTGCATATGCTATGAAAGCTGTAGTGTCCACGCTCTTTCGAGTGATGTATTTCCCTCATCATGGGAATATTGTGACCATTGATCATCTTTCCTTCGTGACACACACTCATCATATGACTCCTAGTCATCAGACTTCCCTGAATGTTCCACATGTTTTACTGGTTTCTTCCCCCTGAGAATGGGGGGTACGAGCATAGTTTATGTTCTGTTTCAAGCTCGTTAAAAAATGAAACCAACCTTCAAGCAAAGTTTCTCTTTGATTTCAAGCTTGCATAAAAATGAAACCATTTCACATGAGCATAGTTCCCATTCTATGTCAAGCTCATTAAAAAATGAAATAGATTCCTACGAGCACGGTTTATGTTATGTTTAAAGCTCGTTAAAAAAATGAAACCAACCATCCATTGGAACATAGTTTTATTCTATTTCAAGCTCATTAAAAAATGAAATAGACCCCTCTAAGCATAGTTTACCTTTGGTTTCAAGCTTGCATAAAAGTGAAACCATCCCCTCGAGCATAGTTTTATTCCGTTTCAAGCTCGTTAAAAAATAAGATGGGCCCCCTCGAGCATAGTTTTATTCCATTTTAAGCTCGTTAAAAAATAAGATGGGCCCACTCAAGCATAGTTATTGTCTATTTCAAGCTTGTGTAAAAATGAAATAAATCTCCCTCCCATCGGTTTGAGTCTCTCGCCAGAGTTAGATTTTGAACCTTCATTTCATTTGTTTCTCGTTTTCCCCCCCTTGGTGAACATTTTCATATTAGTAGCCAGGTTGGTAGTTGGGTTAGCAAGCATCATTTTCAGATGAAATGAAGCTTGGGGGGCATGTCACATGTCGTACCGTCAGTAATCATGTTGAGGGCACACTACCATGTTAAGCCACTAGCAATCATGCTGGGGGCATTTACCAACCTCTGGGCATCATGTTGGGAAGGAACCCATCAATGGGCCTTAACCTATGAGCATAGTTCCCTTTCTATGTCAAGCTCGTTAAAAAATGAAATAGGTTCCTGTGAGCAGAGTTCTAATCTTGTGTCAAGCTCGTTAAAAAATGAAACATATCCTTTCCCTTTGAGTCGAGTCTCTTTGTAGACTTAGTACCTGAACCTTATTTTCATCTGCCTATGCCTTAGGCGGATGAAATGAAGCTTGGGGGCATGTCTTCAACCTCTAAAAGTTACGTTGAAGTCAACTCGATTGCCTCTCCACACCACGTTGGAGCTAAGTCACTTACTTCCAGCAATCATGCTGGGGGCACACATCAACCTTTGGATGCCATGTTGGGGAAAAGTTCACCACTAGGAACATTTTCGAGCATACTTTCCATGTTAGGTTTCGAGTTCATTAAACCATGAAAATTATCCCAGTCATAGTTCATTTTATGTTACAAGCTCGTTAAAAAATGAAACAGACATCATGAGCATTCTTCCAACCTATCTTCGAGCTCGTTAAAAATAGTAAGATAGCATTTGAGCTTACGTTTCACCTTTTTCGTGCTCTGGTTGAAACATGAAAAGTGGTTTGAGCTTACTTTTTACTTTTTCGTGCTCTGGTTCAAATATGAAAAAGATTCCGAGTGCTTTTGATACCATTCTCGTGCTCGTTAAAAATTTGAGTTAAAAAGGTGTGTCTAACAAGTATAGGTTTATCACTTTATCCGACCTCGCTAGACTATTTACGAAAAGGAACTATGCCGAGTTTACTTTTTCCTTTGTCATACTCGGTTATCAACCATGACAAAGTTGTTCATGGAGTCCTTTTTAAGTTCTTTTCAGACTCCCTAAATAGGAAAAGATTGCCAAGCGAACTTGATGCTTTCACGCTTGTAAAAGCATTTGAATGATCGTCTTTCTGGTGATAGTTTACCCTTTTTTTGTACCAGGAGGCACTAATTATGAAAAAGGTATACTCCAACCAAACATGGCTGGAAGAGTCCTCTCCTGCATTGTTTTACCCTTTTTCGGGCGATGAGGCTAACTTTACGAAAAAGGACCGTTGGAGTCTTCTTTAGTTCTTTTCAGACTCTCTAAACATGAAATGACGCCGAGTTTTCCTTCTTTGGACTCGTTAAATTTTAAACATTGAAGGCCCCATTATGGGACGAACCCCTCCTTTCCTAGGTTCGTAAAACAATTTTGGATTGGACTCATCTATGAGATGAGCTATACTGAGCATCTAGTTACCCTCATCAAGCTCGTTAAAAAACAAGTGAGGCACTCATCATTCATGATGGGGAAAAAGGAAAGTGTTTTTGTTACATACCTTAGTGGCAGTATATAGTCGTTCTTGAACATGGCACTCATTTGCATTTGCATTCAGTACTTGGATAATCTGTTTGTCCTCAAGTCTTGTCAATTCCATGAGTTGCGTCATTCCTTTGGATCAGCCAAAGAATGCTTCCACCATCAGTTGCATTAGAGGTTGGTATCATTCTCGTCATGTCAATACTGCCAAGTCATGCCATGTCCATGTTCAAGAATATGTCTATCATTTATCATCTGCAGTCAGTATACCTTCGATCATGTTGGTCTACTTTGAGTCAGTCTTGCATGTTATTGTACCATCTGATCCACTCTACACATTTTTTGTCGTGTTTCGTGTCGATTGATGGGAGATTCATTATGGCCCTCCTTCGACGGATTCATCCTTGTCGACTTCAACTCATCATCCAAGGATTGAATCTAGAAACCAGTCAAGTACCTTGGCCCTACATGCCTCAATGGCAGGTTACCTTGCTTTCGTCATGAGTTCACATCATTGACTCTTGATTGAAATATTTCATCTTGCATTCAACGTCAACTCATTTATTCACGCTCGATGATATGTACTGTGATAGCTTGGGAATCATTGACATTAATGGTGATCTCCCTCGCACTTGTTAACGGTTTACATCAATGACCGGTAATCAAGTGGTTTCTACCATGTTCGACGTCAAGACATTTGTAATCACATGGATCGATTCGTATCATTGCGAGTTCAGCTTGAAGACCCTGGGGAGTCATGTTTTACCCAGGTTGTGATGGAGTTTGTATTGAGTCATATTACACGGATCCACTTTTGTATTGGTTGTGGCTGTGTTATCATCTCATCATGGATCTACGCTTGTGTCTGGTAGCCATGATTGTGTTTAGTCGGTCATTACTCCCATGGATCTGCAATGTATTGGTCGGCAGCCATGTTGTACTACATATGAGATTGTCAGTTCAGAGTCAGTTGTACTGCAGCAGCATCCTTCATCCGACAAGTCTTTTTCCATTTTTTCTATCAAAGCATTTCACCTGTACATCCTTAACAGCTTCATGCTTTGGGGGGGATTCTGTTACACCAAAATGTCGTCACCCTTGTGCAAGTGTTGCAAGTGTCGTCGTCATGACCTAGTGTCGTCATCATGACCATTGCAAGTACTATCATTATGACCAAGTGTTGTCATCATGACCGTTGTGATAATGTCGTCATCTTGACCATTGTGTATACATCCCTGAAGTCATCTTGACCAAGTATTCATTTGAGAGGATTTGTACTCAGTTTGTACAACCTTTTGAGAGGTCATCACAGGTTGCACACTAGCAACATGCGACGTCGCAGGTTGCTCTATAGCAGAGTGCGACGAGGTCTGTTAATGGGAAAAAATAGCCATTTCGAGATCTTTCTCGAAGCTTGCCCATTTGGGGGCTTATCCCTGATCTCTTGGAGAGCTGGTACTCGACCCCTAGCCTGTTGGGAAGATCCCCTATCTCTATCCTACCATCTCTCATCCTATCCTATCCATAACCTCATCCACTTAGTCCTATATATGTGAGGCTCACTCCCATACCAAAGGGAGGGAGACTATGGTATCTACATGCTAGTGAGATCTCTCTTGGACACTTTCACTCACCTCTTGGAGACTCTCATGCTTCCTTGGAAGGGCTTGGCAATTGGCTTGTGTGGAGAAGGGCTGCTACGTTAAGTCATTGGTTATAGTTCTATATCTCTATCATGTACTCTTCTATTTGCAGTAATACAAATGCTTTCCACCAATATTGTCTCTAATGTATGATGATGTTGTGTTGTTTACCTACTTAACTGTTTACATAGATCTTTTATTGTATGGATGCTCTTTACTCGTTTCTCTTTTCTGTGTCTTGACAGGTCTTGCAGCTTGGATCTGACGACCGTGGGACATGGAGCAACATAGCGGGAGAAAGGATAGCGAATCAAATAGGTAAGACATCTAATACTTGATCCTTAAGTAGATCTAGGAAACACATTTGTAGTCTGTTTTATTTTTTCTAGACTCGCATTGAGCTAGGGAGATCCGGCTCGCCTCCGGTCGAGTGGATTGTCCGTCAACAATTTGGCACCTAGAAACTTTCCTTTCTTATTTATCATTCCAGATGCTGCAAAGCAGGACTATCGCAGTAAAGCTTTAGTCTGTTTCCATTTATCAAATTGGGTAGCGTATCACCAGCTAAAGTAGCTAACTAGACTGTGCCACCGTTAGTAACATCTATTACAGTATATGGTCCAAGCCAATGCATTTTAAATTTTCTAGGAAACTTCATGAATTTACTATCATACAATAAGACTAGATCACCTACCTAATAAGACTTATTCTTGATGTGGCGATCGTGCCATGCTTTTTCTCAATCTTTCTGCACTTGCTGGTGGAATCCTGCGATGAAGCGTTCTTCTTCCAATCCAACCAAGTGTGCTAGCCTTTCTTCTAGTGCTGCGCGGTCTGCCATCCCTATAAATGCAACTATTCTCAAGCTGGGTATAATGTACTCCATTGGCATTATTGCTTCTTGTCCGTAAGCCAATCTGAAAAGTGTATGCCTAGTTAATTTCTTACATGTTGTTCTATATGCCCATAATACAGATGGAATGCGCAAGTTCCAGTCATCGCGGTTTACATTGCATACCTTGGTTAGCGCGTTCTCAAGTACTTTATTAAATGCTTCGACAATGCCATTCGCTTGTGGGTGATAAGGCGTACTGCGCTGATGATGGATGTAGAACTCTTCAGTTAAAGTTTCAATAGTTCTGTTTAGAAAATGGGTGCCTTGATCACTCATCAAAATTTTTGGGCATCCAAATCGTGTAAGGATGTTCTCAAAAATAAATTCCGCGGCTGTAGCTGTGCTATAGTCTTTGACTAGTTTTTCTTATGCCCATCTAGTGAGGTAGTTAGTTGCTGTAATAATGTACCTCACACCAGTTCTTTTTCCTGGTGGGTTAATAGGTCCCACGAAATCAATTGCTTATTTCTCGAATGCCTGTAAGGTCAGCTGAGGGTTCAATGGCATTTCGTCTCTTCTTGACATTTTCCCTGTCCTTTGACAGACATCGCAGTTCTGGAAATGTTCTTTGGAGTCCTTATGAATCGTAGGCCACCATAGCCCTACGCGCAATATCTTCCGCACATTATCCCTTCCTGCATAATGAACTCCTGCGACTCCTGAATGTGCATCAGCTAATATAAATGGCTTCTCATGTTCTAATACACATCTTCGCAGCACTTCATCAGGTCCTAACTTGTAGAGATGTCCTACGATAATGATGAAGTTTGCGGCTTGCACTATAAGTTGCTTCCTTTGCTGCATAGTGAATTCAGTAGGTGCGAACCCGGTAGTTAGAAGGTGAATGATATCCCGATAGTAATCATCGACAACCTGTATAGCAAATAATTGCGCATCGGGCAGATTGTCTTCTAGATTCGTTGGTTCTTCTCCTAACTCGATCCTTGATAGATGATAAGGGCCTAGATTTAATCTGCCTGGTTTAACTATTATTTCAAAATCGTACTCTTGGAAGAGTAATAGCCATCTGCAAATTCACCCCCTAACACTGGCTTATTGACGAGGTATTTTAATGCAGAATGGTCAGTAAACATTGAGAAGTGCGCACCAAGCAAATAGTGTCTGAATTTCTGTAGCACATATACCATTGCAAGTCCTTCCCTTTCGGTAGTGGTATAGTTTTTCTCAGCAGATGACAACTTTCTGCTGGAAAATGCAATGGGGTGATCAATTCCTCCTTCTCCTGGATGTGCAAGAATGATACCCAATGCTATCTATACATGAAGCATCAACATGTACTTGAAATGGCTTTTCCCAGTCTGAAAAAACTAAGATCGGCGCGGTGACCATTTTTTCTTTCAATGTGTCGAATCCTTTCTCGCAGTCCTCATTCCAAATGATTAGTGCATCTTTTTTCAAAAGCTTCTCCATTGCTGCGGTTATCTGTGCATAACCTTTTATGAATTTTCTGTAGTATTCGGTATTCCCTAGTGTAGTACGCAATTGTTTAACTGAATTTGGTGTAGGCAAATTTACAATAACTGCAATCTTCGTCGGATCAACCATCAACCCTTGCTTACACACGATATGTCCCAGTAGAATCCCATATGGAACACAGAAAATACATTTCTTTAAATTCAATGAAATCTGATGCTATCTACATTTTTCTAACATCATTCTTAGGTTCACGGCATGGTTCTTTAGTAACCCAAAAATGGTCCAATCATCAAAGTAAACTTCTAGAAACTTGTGGGTGAAGTCTTTGAATGCTGCGATCACTACTCTTGAAAATATGGCTGGTGCATTCTTCAAGCCAAAAGGAATCACTGTATACTGAAATGACCCCCATTCTGTTGCAAAAGTGGTTTTATGCCTATCGGCTGGATCAATTTTTATCTGATGATATCCAGAAAATCCATCAGTGAAAGAGTATGCTTCATTCCCTCCAACGTTATCAAGTACTTCATCGGTAAAAGGTGTAGGAAATGGATCATGCATAGAGGTATCATTCAACTTTCTAAGATCAACACAGATTCTAATCTCACCCTTTTTTTTCTTGTCTTGGATAACCATTGGGTTTATCCATTCAGATTCTTCGACCGGCTCAATAATTCCTGCATCGAGCATCTTATCGAATTCTGCTTTAACTTGTTCCTTGTAGAGTGGATTCAGTCTATATGGCCTTTGTTTAATAGGTTTCGCTCCTGGTTTAAGAGGAATTCTCATCACTCCTAAGTCTCCTAGGATACCTTTCATTTCTGTGAACTTCATTGGGAATACTTCTTGATATTCCTGTAGTATAGCTACGATCTCTGCAACTGTATCATCATCCCAGTAGTCTCCTATTGCTGCGAACTTCGGCTCTTCAGGGTTGCCGATGTTCACTTTCTTTGTTTTAACCGGTCCACTCATATATGGAATTTCTAGTGGAGGTCCCTCTACCTCGCGTATACCTTCTGATTCTTTGATTTTTATGTTGTGCGGGTCCTCCGCGTCGCTATCTTCAACTTCTTCAGCTATGTTGTAGCAGTCTAAAGCCTATTCTATATGTTCTGACCAATCTGGTTGTAGACTCGCAAGTACATTGTTTGTGTCAAAAAACTCTTCTAGTGTTATATTTTCCTCCTTGCGATGTGGGCTAAATATCTTTTGCTTGATCAGTTGTAGCACGTCATGTATAGTCGGAGAGTCATCTTGAAAATTAAAATCCTTGTGGAAGGTCGCAGTAAGGACGGACCAATCCGCGGTTCCTGTGCGCATCTCCTCCTCTAGATACCACTTTTTTGGAATAGGCTCCTCCAACGTATGCACAATGAGATGTACCCATTCTGTCTGCGGTATTTCTTTCCAAGATTGTACATAAGCTGCGATATGATCTCCTGGATTCATCTGACCATTATATTTCTCAAATGGTAACGTGACCTTTGTAAAATTAGTCACAGCAGATCTAATGAACAAGTAAATCAATCACAACAGATGAACATAGAAAATATGGTGCAAAACTGTGCAAAACATGCAGCAGTGCTCTCTATCCCAGAAAGGGTGAATGAATTACAATACAAAACTGTTACAATCCAATTACTGTCAATGGCAATTCGAATTGACTAAGTAGGCCATTCGAATCACTGAAATGGAGTAGCTTGACTCAATCTAGGAGTCCTCATCAATCATCAGTGTTGCTCATCAATCACAACAAACAGTCATCCAGGTGTCAAGCTGAGTCTAACTGATCATAATAAATGTAACTGAAGTGTGTAGCACTGATATAGGATCTGGAGGCTCAGTGGGGGCGCATGGGAGGCTAACTGGAGTCAGAACAAGTCACCTAATCGAACTGGAGGTCAATCGGAGGTGAAACAGTCAGTCAGGAGTGAAATCGGAGTGAAATCAATCAGAATCGGAGCTAACTGAATGTAACTGGAGTGAATCTGCAGTGGTAGGTGAACAAGTGCGCCCTTCTCTGTCAGTAGGTGAGAAGAGGGCGCCTTTCAGCTTAGGAGGGCTAAAACTCTGTGGAAAGTGGCTCCCGGGTGCTAGAAGAAGGTGGATAAGGTGCTGGAGGCATCAAACTGGTGACTGGACTGCATATCCTGAAATAGATCATGCAAGATCCTGAAGTAGATATGTATCCCGAAATAGATGATCCTGAAATAGATATGTATCCCGAAATAGATGATGGATATCCGAACACCCCCCCTCAAGCTAGACTATGATGTGCCAACTAAAATAATGTGGGGCCCTGGTAACTAAGACCAAAGGTCACCCCAATACAATAATCCAAAAAATGCTGAAAAATAAACTAAGTGAGGAAAGAGGGAAAACCCAGTGGGAAGAAAGCCCCCCCTCAAGTCTAAAGCATAATAATGAATCAATCTGTCTCCACCATGATGGAACTCACCCCCAACAGTGAACGGAGGTAAGAGAACTTCTTCTCAGTGAAGCTCTTGGTGAAGATGTCTGCAATTTGCTCATCAGTAGGGCAATATTGCAGAATGATGGTGCGGTCATGCACCAACTGTCGAATGTAATGCATATGAATCTCAATGTGCTTGGTCCTCTGCCGCTGAACTGGATCTGTGGAGATCTTGATAGCACTTTGATTGTCACAAAATAGGACAGTCGAAGTAGTGCCACCAAAACCAAACTCGGAAAGAATACCCTGCAACCAAACTGCCTGAATGCAGGCATTGACTGCCCCTCGATACTCTGCCTCTGCTGAAGAAAGTGCAATGGCTGCTTGCTTTTTGCTGGACCAGCAAATAGCACCATGACCAATCATGAAAACATAACCGGAAGTGGACTTCCGATCAATGCTATCACCTGCCCAATCTGAATCAGTAAAACCAATGAAATCTAGCTCAGAATCTGCAGCATAATGTATGCCAAACTGTCTCGTACCTTGCACATACTGCAAGATCCGCTTGGCTGCTCGCCAATGAAGCTCATGTGGCTGCTGCATATATCTTGACACGGCACTCACGGCATATGAGATGTCAGGCCTAGAGTGTGTCAAATAAAGTAGTGAACCAATCAACTGTCGATACATACTGCAATCTGCAAGCGGTGTGGAATCTCCCTCCTCAAGACTGATTCCTGAGAGGAATGGGAACGGGGCTGCCTTACATTCAGCCATATTAAACTTCAATAACAGGTCGGAAGCATATTTTTGCTGAGATATAGTGATCCCATCGAAATTTTGAGCTATCTCCAAGCCCAAAAAGTGACTCAGCAAGCCCAAATCGCTCATGTCAAAAGCTAGATTTAGGGCAGATTTTAGCTTGTTTATTGAAGTAAGTGTGCTACCAGTAATAAGCAGATCATCAACATAAATTACAATAACCAACAAATTACCTTTAACTCGCTGAAGATAGACATTCGGATCAGATTTGCATCTTTGGAAATTCTGAGAAAGAAGGAAGGAGTCCATCTTTGCGTACCAAGCTCTTGGGGCCTGTTTTAACCCGTACAAAGACTTCTTCAATCTACAAACCAATGATGGATCTGATGTATAACCCTCTGGCTGCTGCATATAGACCTCTTCAGCAAGGTCTCCATGTAAAAATGCACTCTTCACATCCATGTGATGCACCTCCCAGTACTTGGATGCGGCAATAGCTAAAACAAGGCGGATGGAATCCATCTTTGCAACCGGTGCAAAGGTCTCTGTGTAGTCCACTCCTTGGACTTGGGAAAAACCTTTTGCCACCAACCTTGCTTTATATTTGCTGATAGTGCCATCAGCAGCAACTTTAGTACGGTAGACCCATTTACACTTCACTAATTTTCTTCCAGGTGGAAGAGAAACTAGCTCCCATGTATTGTTCTTTTGAAGAGAACTGTACTCTTCATCCATGGCATCTTTCCATCTCGGATCTCGATGGGATGAATAATATTATTGGGGATCTGAACCAGCCATCAAATAACAAATCTCAGGAAGAAATGGATCAGCAATAGAAAGAGCCATACCTTCCCTTTGAAAGTCTCCTCTTGTTCGTCTCGGATCAGCAGGATTTCCAAGACTAGAACCAGCAGATTGTAGAGTATTTTGGGCCCACTTTGGTAACTAAGGGAGATCTGAATGGTCGGATTCCAAACCTGATATGTCATGATCATCATATGATGCTACAATATCAGAAATATTAGAACTCATACCTTCATTATCGCTGCTCGAATCTTCTTCTGGTGAAGGCGGTGAATCGGCAGTTTTCTCCTCAACTAGTTGCAATTCTTGAAGCGGTTCTTCAAACTGCACACTGCGCTCTATGAATATCTTTTTAGATCTGATATCCATGAGTTTATATGCTTTTGATTCTTCCCCATATCCTATCAATATGCACTCGATACTTTGTGGATCCAAAGCTCGTCTCTTCTCAGAAGGAATTCTAGCCCATGCAGTAGAGCCAAAAACTCTCAAATTTGACACATCCGGTTTGTGACCAAAGAATGCTTCGAAAGGAGTCATACCTTTCACGGATGAATGTGGAACTCGGTTCTGTATATATGCAGCAACATTGATTGCTTCAGCCCAAATATTTGCAGCCAAACCTTTTGATTCAATCATGCATGTAGCCATCTCTTTCAGTGACCGGTTTTTCCTTTCCGCTACACCGTTCTGCTGGGGTGTGTAGGGAACTGTATGTTGGATCTTGATTCCGCTTTGGGCACAAAGTTGCAGCAACTCGGACTTGATATATTCCCCACCATTATCAGATCTAAGAGCTTTGATCTTGCTCTCAGTGGTGGTCTCAACAGAAGCCTTAAAATCCTTGAATTTTCCAAGCACTTTTGACTTGTTTTTGAGAAAGAATACCCATGTAAAGCGAGAATAATCATCAATAAATGTCAAAACATACCTTGAACCATTTAATGACATATGGGGCAGCGGACCGCTGATATCAGAATGGATCAATCCAAAAATAGTAGAGGCTCTGCTAGCCTTGCCGCGGTCGAATCTGTGCTCGGGGTGCTTCCCAATAATGCAACCGGAGCATATTCCCTTCGAGGAACGGAGTTGTGGAAGCCCATCAACCATGGATTTATTTGATAGCAGCAGCAAATACTTATAATTTAGATGTCCAAATCTTTCATGCCAAAGCCTACTAACCTCATTACCATGTGTGCGAAGAGCAGTGGGCTTTGCAAGCGGAATAAAGTGCGAAAACTCATAACATTTAGCAGTGTGGTTTGCCTTTCCAACCGCAACTAGTCTTCCACTTTTGATATCAGAAATTTCAACTGTATTAGGGCTGAATGTGACTTTCTTTGGATCACCAGTATGTGTCATTTGATACACATAAAGGAGATTCGAAGCTAAGGAAGGCACATAGAGAACATTCTGAAAGCATCCATGATCTACATGAATCGTACCTTTGCCCTTTGAAGAAATTTTTGAGTCATCTCCCAAATGGATGGGGATGGAGCTGTTTGGATCGAATGAGGAAAAAGAATCAATATTTGCAGCCATATGATTTGATGCACCCGAATCTATCAAGAGAGTGGGCTTCGAAACCGTTGCCATGAGTGCTTGTCCTCTTTCATGATCGTCATTCCGATCCTTCTTCCTTGCACCGTCAGGAAGGGTTATGTTGTTCTTTTCCAAAAGGAGGGCCATTTGATCTATAGTCTTCTTCATACATGAACTTTCGGGATGAAAGCCACGGTTACAATAAGTACATTTAGATTTTTGGTTACCTTCTTTGCCCTTTTGCTTGGATTTCGAACTGGATGGTGCATCCGTTTGCTTGCCTTTGTCTTTTTGCTTGTGAGGCTCGAATTTGGGCTTCTCCTTCTTTAGCTTTCCTTTACCATTCGAAATCTTGGGTCCTTGAACAAATAGGGCTGAATCTTTGGAGCTTATGGACCCCATTTGAATCAACTTGTCATGCTCTTTCGTAACGGACTCAATGAAGGCATTCAAGGTAGGCATCTTCCAATTCGGGGTAGTTAGCCGATCGGAATTGAAAGTGGAGACAAATACCGAATAATCTTTCCCAAGCTTGCTTAGAATGGAGAGGATCAACTGTTTATCCTCTTTGATAACACCACTGTTCTTCAATTGCAAGTTCAAGTTCTTGAATTTTGTGAAGAATTCATTGATGGTCTCGAAATTTTCAGGATTAAGGCCAATCAATTCATTCTCTAATTGAAAAGCCCTAAGCTCATCCTGCTTGCCGAATAGTGTCTCAAGTTGCTCCCATATGGATTTTGGAGTCTTCAATCCGCTGAGATGGAAGTGAAGATCCTTGGAGATGGAGAGACAAAGAAGACCATAAGCTTCATCAAGCTTGTTGTAGTGTTTAGTTCTTTCTGCTACATTGTTTGGCTCCAATTCAAGACCAAGAGTGACTCGGTAGTAACCTTTTGAACGTAATATGATCTCCATATCATCTTTCCAATCAAAATAATTGAATGGGGTGAGGATAGGCTTTGAAGAAGAGTATTCCATTGCAAGGATTGAGTCAACTGATGAAGAGGAAGCTTGCATGCAGACTATAGCGAATGCAATTGAAGGAGGAAACCTTGCATGCAGAAAATAGCGAGTGCACTTGGAGGAGACAATAAACCTGCAAATCACATCAAAACAACCACAATAAGGTCGAACAATCCACCCTTTGAGAGTTGCATCACACCTGGGATTGGATTTCAAGCAATGTTGAATGGGTCCAATGTATCAAATCCAGGAATTATGTGGTAACTCAAGCTTCTGGAGTGGTATTGGAATAATTTTCAAGCTTTGCATGCACAGGATCGAATGCCCTTGAGATATCTCATGCCAAACTTATTGCAATTTTTAGCAATTCAGTCAAATCTTCTTGTATAAACACCTGTAGAAAAGAGATCTTGTCCCTGCAATGGCTCTGATACCATGTAAAATTAGTCACAGCAGATCTAATGAACAAGTAAATCAATCACAACAGATGAACATAGAAAATATGGTGCAAAACTGTGCAAAACATGCAGCAGTGCTCTCTATCCCAGAAAGGGTGAATGAATTACAATACAAAACTGTTACAATCCAATTACTGTCAATGGCAATTCGAATTGACTAAGTAGGCCATTCGAATCACTGAAATGGAGTAGCTTGACTCAATCTAGGAGTCCTCATCAATCATCGGTGTTGCTCATCAATCACAACAAACAGTCATCCAGGTGTCAAGCTGAGTCTAACTGATCATAATAAATGTAACTGAAGTGTGTAGCACTGATATAGGATCTGGAGGCTCAGTGGGGGCGCATGGGAGGCTAACTGGAGTCAGAACAAGTCACCTAATCGAACTGGAGGTCAATCGGAGGTGAAACAGTCAGTCAGGAGTGAAATCGGAGTGAAATCAATCAGAATCGGAGCTAACTGAATGTAACTGGAGTGAATCTGTAGTGGTAGGTGAACAAGTGCGCCCTTCTCTGTCAGTAGGTGAGAAGAGGGCGCCTTTCAGCTTAGGAGGGCTAAAACTCTGTGGAAAGTGGCTCCCGGGTGCTAGAAGAAGGTGGATAAGGTGCTGGAGGCATCAAACTGGTGACTGGACTGCATATCCTGAAATAGATCATGCAAGATCCTGAAGTAGATATGTATCCCGAAATAGATGATCCTGAAATAGATATGTATCCCGAAATAGATGATGGATATCCGAACAACCTTATCAGCAAATCTAATCTGTAGTTTTATTCTACACTGGTCCCAAGTTGTCATTGTCTTTTTGTGTGTAGCCCACCATCTAGCAGGTGTTTCTCTGAGTGCCATGTCTAATGCTGAGATGCGATGTTCATCTTCCACTACTGCAGTGTATTCTTTGATAAATGGATAGACGTTAGATGTACCATCATAAGTGGGGATTGGACTTACCTGCTTTCCAATCCAGCGAAGTGACTTTGTAATTGTCGTGCATCTCCTGCCAGATACTTCATGCATTCTGTGTTGCTAGTTTTCTAATCCTATATCTGAGTCTGAGATGCAAGAACTATCGCAGCACCAGCTGAGCATTCCATCCGCAATAGGATCAATTTAATCAAGTAGCATTTGTTGTCATTATATAGATACGGTCAAGGTCTTAAGCTCTGTACTCTTCTTGAATAGGTTCAACATATCGCTCTCCCTGCGAAGGATCCAATGGTGCGATGACCCTTATGTCGTTGCCTTCAAATATCATTTTCATTGTCTTGAGATTGATGAAAATGGAGTTCATCATTGCCCAATCGATGCCCAACAGTGCTGGATAAGGATTGATATCATCCACAATTTCAATTACTTCGAAGTCTACATAACTTCGCACTCCATCAATGTCGACAATGGTATTGGTTAACCTTCCCAGCTGTATAACTATGCCTTGATTAGCCATTCTTAAATGTATAAGTGACTGTTAACACCTAAAAAGTGCTCACTAGCTCATTCCCTTACTCACATGACCCATTTGTCCACTTTTCCACCATCTGAGCCTCTGAAACCAACAAAAGGTCACCAAAAGACCTTAGTACACCCCTTTTTCCATTAAAAAAGATTATTTTTCCAAGAAAATCATAAAAAACCCTCAAAAAGGGTCCAAATTCCCAAAAATATTAAAAAGGGAATTAAAATATTATTTTTATTCAAAAAAGGAAAAAGGAGGGAAAAGTACCTAAACCATGTTGGTCAATACCATTTGGTTTCCACAAAACCACAAATGGTATCTCCCACCACCAAAACCTATAAAAAGGTGGTAGGGGCTCCTCATTTCACATCCTTCCATTATCTCATCCTTATGCTGCTGAAATCTCCCCTGAGCACTTTTAGCCATTGAAGCAACCTTGGAGAAAGAGACCTATTGGAGTTTGGAGCTACTCATCTTGGGAGTTGCTCAACATCAACCTTCACCATTGAAGGTAATATCGCAAGCACTTGCTTGCCTCCCACTTTTTCAATACAAAAAATTATTTATTATGTTTCTTGTTCTTGATTTTGAAATGTTTACATTATTTGCTTAGATTCTTGTTTAGATCCATGAAAAGTATTGTTTATTTAGTTTATTGTTTTTATTTCTATTGAAACTGCTACTACTAGTTAGTAGGTGCCCATAGCACTAAGCTTGGTTGCAAAACCGAGCCAACAGTTTTGGCGACTCCGCTTTGGTTTGAACTTTAGATCTCTAGCTTTGCCATTAAATCTTAGTTTTTATGAATTTTTAACCTTTAGATCCATAGATCTACCATCTTAGACAACAGATCCATTGCTGTTCTGAGATTTGGCCCCATAAACAGCCCGAAATTTTCAATTTTCGGGTTCGTTTCTTGGTTTCCGTGCACGGCTTCCGCCTCGCGGCTTTTTTCCAGACAGTCGCGCGGTCCATCGCGACTTTTCTGCGTTTTTCCGCGCGGCCCATCGCGGCTTTTTGCCAAAAACCCGCGCGGTCCATCGCGACTGTGCGACAGAAACCCGCGCGGTCCATCGCGACTTTTGGCCCAAAACCCGCGCGGTCCATCGCGACTTTTGGTCCAAAACCCGCGCGGTCCATGTCATTTTTTGGCCGCGCAGCTCAATTTTCAAACGACCATATCTCCCTCTCCCGAACTCCGTTTGAAACGATTTTTTTTTTTCAAATTGGGTGTTTTCGATCAAGGAATCCAAATATGCTATTATATTTAAGAAATTTTCCATAGAAATTTATCTAATATTGTATTTTAGTGTTATTTATCACTTCAGTTCACCCATTTTGGCTCATTTTTTACAGTATTGATTCTCCATATCTTACAGCCATAGAAAAAAATTTTACTATTTAAAGTGCATATCTAGAAATCTTTTTAAAAATTTTCAAGAAAGTGAAAGAAAGACTCATTATTGCATTTTCATCTAGATTCAAATTTTTTCCTGTTTACTTCTTTAAAATCTTGCCCTTAGCAATTTTTCTCAAAACAAAGAAATCCATTATTTCTTTTAAAAAGAAGTCTATTATTTGCTTTCATAAATCCAAGAAATCCTTTATTTTTTGAGTTATTTTTTGAAAAGCATTTAAATTCCTTTTTAGTGAAAAAGTCATAAATATTTGCTTTTTATTTTCGAAAAATCCTTTATTTTTTGAAAATTTCTTGTAAAAGCATTTAATTTTTTCAAGTTCAGTTTACAACACCTCACGTGCACTCACACGATCACTTAATTGAACTAAGCCTTAAAACGTACCTTAATCTGAACACACTTTTAACCCCACTTGGGGAACACTAAAAGAATTCTTGTAGCTAGGTAGTATTGGGGGGATAGGTGTTCCAATAACACCCCTCAGTTCTTACATCTGAGACATAGAAGTTGTCCAATTAGGGAGCTAAAATCTCTTAGTACTTTTTGGCGCGGTCACAACCGGTTTGTGGGAAGGCCTCTCCCTTAGGAGGGTTGAAGTCGCGAGGATGGTTCCGGAAGCCTGAGTGGGATACCGAAACCCATTCAGTAACCGAAGGGCTACCATTCGCAGTTCTCGGGATATCCCTGTATTGGGATATTGCGATCAAAGGACCAAACGGCAGATTTACCTTTTCTCGACGCGTCATGAACGGAGTATCCTAGTAGCCTGTCTTTTAGGATTGATTACCCGGTGTCCCTCCCGGTAGGGGGATATCTAGCCGTTGTCTCAACATTCATATTGTCTGACTTGGATTTCATCACCTTGCAGAGGATATCGTCTGTTTGAGTCACAATACTTTTAGATTAGGTGTTTGCATGATCTTTACCACCTTTTGAGTCTAGTTACACCTATTTTTTCTAGGAGCCGCTTGCATGTTGGTATTCTGACCAATTGTTGCATTCCTCCACTTATTGTAGCACAGCTGCTAGAATAAGTGCCCTTTTTGAGGATTGATTTTTTGGCCTATGAGCCTCCTTTTTTCACTCCCCTACTTGCACCCTTGGTTGCATTAGGGTTTTTGAGTCTTTTTACATATATCACCACCTGATACTTAAACAAATTTTTTTTATATATATATTACATTTATTCTCACCATTGAGAATTCTAGACGTTCTCGTCGTCTACAGGGTGAACTCCCAGAGTTTAGTCCACTTGGCTCTCCACGTCACGGACGCAGAGCATCATCCCTTGATTCGACACATCGTCAATCAATTAGACGGTCATCCGATTCTGACATACCCCACTTCACCTTTGATTTGGAGGTAGAATCCGAAAACCCCACCGAGTTACCACCAACCACAATTATGTCTGGAACACCATTTGATCCACTATTTACATCTACCATAGGTCAGACATCCGCAGACCCTTCTGCGGTAGTACCATCCACGGCAACAACCACCCCCTTGGGTATGCCCAATATGGGTAACACTCCACATTCAGGAATGCCTAGCACAGGGCCACCACCTGTCATGGGCATGCCCAACATCGGGGTCATACCCCCTTCGGTTTCCACAAACCCTATCCCAGGAATCCCTAGTGCGATTCCTAACCCAAGTGTAACCCATGTTGCACTTGGGAGTGCTATACCAGGAATCCCTTGTGCGATTCCTAACCCAAGTATAACCCATGTTGCACTTGGGAGCGCTAACCCATATCAGGCCACACCTTTTGGAGGGCACATACCCTCCATACCCAGCATTCCTATAGGCGCTACTGGACCCCTACACCATACCACAATGGCTAGGCAGGTCCCGGTTCCGGTCACCACATCCGCTAGTCTACCATACATGGCAAGTCTCAACCTGCCAGATTTAGCTAGGCTCACAAATGACCCCATCAGACATGATCCTGCTTGGCCCCATATGCCCACTAAGCTTCCCTCTGACATCCCTAAGTTTGAGGGAAAGGCAGGAGAAGACCCCCAGAATCACATCATGTCCTTCCATTTATGGTGTTCCTCCAACTCCATTGTGGATGACTCAATCCGCCTACGGCTTTTACAACGCACCTTCACTGGCTCCGCAGCCAAATGGTATATCGAGCAGCCCCATGGGACGCATGCCACATTTACTTCCCTTGCCTCGACCTTCCTGCAGTTCTTTCAGCTACCAGTCCGCTATGATGCGGGCGTCGAAATCCTACTGTCTTGCAGACAGAACACAGCCACGCATATCACTGACCATATTCATGATTGGCGTCGGCGCCGAAGCCTATGCAAGATCAAATTAGACGACCGAATCTTCCTAGACTGGTTCCTTAAATCCCTCCTTCCTCTCATTGCGAAGGATGTAGCATCTGAAAGACCCCAGTCTGAGGAGGAGGCCATCCTTAAGGCCCAACAGTTTGATCTTATCTATGCCCAGTCAGGTTACCTATACACGATCATACCTGACGCCCCACGAGGTGACTCTGCACGCGGTGACACACCGGGGGCATCACATGCCGCTGATGGCATTATTGGCCAAATTACACCGCAAGCAAAACCTTTCAGTATGGTGAGCACCATGCCCGCCCCAGACCTTTCTAGGGCTACATCTAGTTCCGGGGCGACAACTTCTTATGCTCCAACAAACCAGACCCATCACGTTCATGGACCCTCTTGTCCACAACATTGTTATGGGCAAGCGCCATCAGCATATGTGCCTCCTACATACTATGCTCAACCTGCTACACAGAACCCCATTCAGTTCTCACCACAACCGTTGCAGTACCCACAGCAAACTGCCCCAGCTGCACCTCAACCATTGTACTATCCAATAGCTCAGGGTTACCAACAGCCCCAGCAGGCAACTGGACCACCTCCAGCACCACAGGCTTATTATCCACCACAACCTGCTCCTGCACCTGTGGTGAACCAAAATTCTCCCACTGCTCAAGGGCAAGTGTACACACAGCACAACCAGCCCCAGAACCAAAACAACCAGCGCAACCAAGGTGCGCAGCAGAACCGTGGTAGAGGTCATAACCGCGGTAATAACCAACAACATCAGCAAGGTCCTCCACCTCCCAATCCTCCGCAGAATAACAATGCTGCTCCTCCCAACCGCAATCCGGATCGGAATCCTAAGCAGCCTAGAAATAATAACCTCAGAACAAACCACCCTTGTTCTATTTGCGGGATCTATGGTCATTACACGCATTCTTGCCCACATTTGGAGCGAGCTCGGCAACTCTGGACCAACGATGCCCATCGTCAAGGGCAAGCGGTTCCTCAGCCACCACCCAACCCTCCACCACCTCAACATCAACCTTTGGTGCTGCAAAACCCCTTTCCAAACCAGGGTGTAGTGAACACTCAGCCGTTAGCCCCCCCTCAGGGAAACGTGCCACCACAGCAGATCACTTATGCAGCCTCTGATCAACCCATGTTCGATTCAGGTACTCACCATTTGTTGATGATGTCGACTGCCGATGCTAACCTCCAAACTCGTTGGAACCAATATGGCTCCACCTCTGAAGCCCCACCCGCCGACAAGAACACTAACGTTAATCCCACAGATCAAACGTTACGTATACCTCCGGCTTCACTTGATGGCGCTTCCAAAGCACCTCGCTTCCCACTTTGTCGCATCAACAGTAATCCCAATGCTCGCGCTGCGTCGAATTACAACATCGTAGACGACTTAGCCCAGTCTCCTGCAGCCATGTCTGCTTTAGAAGTTTTGCAAAACTGTCCTTCGCAGCGCAAAACTTTGCTCTCTGCCATTGGCGCCATTGACCCCAATGATTCACAGTTGATCGCATTCGATTCAGACCAGTCTGAACCCCGCCTGCCTTCCTCTTTAGCATTCCAAGTTTCCGTTTCTGTTCGGAATCTTGTCATCCATCGGTGCATTATCGATGAAGGGGCCTCCACATGCGTCATGTCCACATTTGTTTGGCAGAAGTTGGGATCCCCTACTCTCCAGCAGTCCACCACTGCATTACGAGCTTATGACGGCCGTTCGGCTCAACCCCTAGGTCTTTTAGCCAATGTCCCTGTCCAGCTGGCGGGTAAAACCGTGCTCATTGACATTGAGGTCATCAATGCCCCACTAGACTATAACCTTTTACTTGGTCGCAACTACATGTACGCCATGAAAGCGGTTGCCTCATCCGTTTTTCGTACCATGATGTTCCCCCATGAGGGACGCGTGGTCAAGGTCGACCAGCTCACCTATTACGATCCCAAGGCCCCTACCACACCTAAAAATGGTCTCACCATGGTTGAACAACCTGTTTGTGGTGCAACTACCTCATTCATTTCCTCAGTAGGACCCAGACTTTACTCCGAGGCGTCGATAACCTCTACATTCCAGGCCATTCCACCACCGTCACCGGAGACCCAGGTCGCTAACCTCTGCACTCTTTCACAAACACCCGGTAATCAACCCTCCTTGTTACCCAAACCACCATTGGTCCCTAGTCACATCGGTGTTACACCTATCCACACAATCCCCTTTCTATTTCCTCCTTCGGGTGTAGTAAGCGCCCCGGTTATGGCTACCCTTAGTCTCCCCGGGTTAACATTGGGATTACCCGTGTGGTATATTACGCCTCCCGTTCCTCCACCGACACCAAATGTCATCCTACAACCGGTGCAACCCATTGTTACTTCTACCCAACCACCTCCCAGTATCACGACTCCTTCGTCGTCGACGAATCCCCCTCCATTCGTCAGGCCCACTGGGGGCAGAGGCCCACAACCATACACTGCGGTTCCCCCACCCAAGGAAGTTAAACCTCCCCCCATATTTCGTGCTCCTCCAAAATGCTCGCTGTGTGATGAGTTAGGCCATCCAACCCATCAGTGCCCACAGTTACCTGCATTGCAGGAACACATGCAAATGTTGGACGACGACCCCAACATCCCGGTGGTCAAACTAGATCCAAACCCTATGCCTCGTGATAAATCACTGCGTACCAACCACCCATGTGCGATATGCGGTATTTATGGCCACTACTCGCATAACTGTCCTGACATCCCAGACTACAGAGCAGCTCTCTACGAGATGAACAATTTGGACCTAGAGACGGCACCCTCTACTATCGAGGAGATCTACCCTCCCGCATCATCCTCATCCGGAGAGATTAACACCATCTACATGATCTCTTCGACTACCACTACCTCATCACTCGATTTGACCACTCAAAGGTCCCGCAATGATGAAGAGGTTCTCGAGACTCCTACTACCTTTGATTATCCCGGGGAAGACATGCACCATCGTCCATACTTCCTCCTGGAAGAGACTTCATCCACCACCGCTACCCAATCCGCGGTTGAGTCCAAGGATTTCCTTCCTACTAAAATCGACTGGTTAACGGATCCCATGGCCGATATTTCTCCCGTCATCCACATTGACATCTCTGACCCACTTGGTGCCCTTCATACCATCACATTAGGAACCTCCCACAGTGAGCATGAGATCGGAGAATACCAACAACTGTTCCAAGAATTCACTGATGTCTTTACTTGGTCAGATACCGAAATGCCTGGCCTTGACCCCGCCATTTATATGATCTCCACTGGATACCCCTCTGTCCGGTCGGCCCCTTCCATTGATCCCTTTGACACACAGGTTGAACCCTTTCAAATCAACCAGGAAACCACATGTCCACAACATGGGGGCATGCCCAAAACCTTGCCTACTCATCATCACCGTGATCCTCGTCGGAGATACTGGGGGCATCCACCCCACAAAGGGAATCCCCCATTATCATATCATCACTTCAGTATGCCACCACGACCCACAGCCTCATGGTATAACACCCCGCCAGCAGTTGCTCAATGCCCTATTGATCTCTCTATGAGACAACATCTGCACCACATTGACACCTCTGAGTTAGGGGGCATAATAGATTACCTCGACCCCGGGATAGGGGGCATGATCAATCATTTTGAACCTTCCCCATCATCTCTATCTCAACACCTCAATGAGCCCATCGTTCAAACCAACACATATGTGATCCACAATCACAAACCCCATGCACATAGCATGGGGGCAGACCATTAACCCTGCTCACTTTTTCATATTCGTGATCTCAACCATTTTTGAGGTCACGTGTCACTTGTATATTTCAGTTGATTTGATACACCTAGTATTTTTCCCCCACGGGTAATCATTTCTCCCCACCATTACATCCTTGGCTTGGTGGGCTCACCTTTATTTACAACCATTTTTTAACTTAGTTATTTCCTTTCACCATTCTGGAGTCCTTATGACCTCCGTTTTTCGCACCATGTGCACCGCCGGATTCATATTTCCGTGCCCGTGATGATGCTTGAGATCATTTCTCGCTCTCACCAGGACCAATATCAACATTGTGTCCTGACACCTTGTCACCTCGGTTTGCGTGCCACATCGGTCATAGCCCGTTTTTGACGTGCCTTATATCGCCGGATTCAATTTTCCACGCTCGTGATGATGCTTGAGATCATTTCTCGCTCTCACCTTTCGATTTCCCGGGCATTTTTTCCATGCCCCCTCGTCACCTCGGCTTGCGTGCCACATCGGCCGTTCTCCGTTTCCGACAATCCTTATGTCACCGGATCCAGTTTTCCGCACTGATGACGATGCTTGAGACCTTTTCTCGCCCTCATCAATCCATTTTTTGTTCGGTATAATTTTATCCATTTTTCGGGCCGAGCAACCCCTTTTTACGAAAAAGGCACTTAGGGAGTTTCTGTTAAGCTCTTTTCTGACTCCTAAAACAATGAAAAGATCGCCGAGCAATCTTGCTTCCTTTCATGCTCGATAAACGTATCTGAAAGGGCGTCTACCTGGTATAAGTTTACCCCTTTTCCGGACCTCGTAGACTAATTACGAAAAAGGTATACTCTAGTCACATCGGCTAGAAGAGTTCTCCATCCGCATCATTTTATCCTTTTTCGGGCCTTGGAGACTAAACTTACGAAAAAGAAACACCAACAGAGTCCACTTACCGTTTTCAGACTCTCTAAACATGAAAGCAACCATGAGCATGCGCCGTCCTGGGCTCACAAAATCCACAGGACCGTACCATTTCAGAGCACACTTTTATCCCTTCTTGGAGCTCATTAAAACTACGAAGAAGGAAGAATGGTGCCTCTTGGCGCCACGACAGATCATGTCTACTCACATAGCAGCTTCCCCATTCTGGTCGCCTTTGTTCAGAGTATTCTGCAGTATGTCACCCGGAAACTCCCTCGACAGCTACCATCAGCTTCACCCCCCCAGAGTCAGTACATACCCTTCAGTCCCTAAAAGATGATCCCCACACCTACAAGTCAGTTCCCTACGCTGCCAGGTCAACCACGTCATCATGCTCTGAACAAAGGAAGTTTGACTCTACCCATTTTTGACCCAGTTATTTCCCATCCCCACAAGTATGTCAGTCCTACCAGCAGTACTACACCACTTCAGTTCTACACCTCGTGCTCCTGTCAAGGAAACATCATTGCCTTGTTAGTTGCTGGTCTCCCTCTGTCGACGACAACCACATTGATTCTAGAGGATAGACCTAGAGGTCCCTGTGTCTTGGACTCATTACCATTTATAATGGGTGCCTACGGATCATTTCGAGAGGAATCCTCAGTGCCTCTCCAAATGGTTGTTTCTCACATGCTCGACTTCAACACCTTGATCGCATCGTTGAGACTCGCACAGGGTATTGATCCGTTCAGTTATTAGTCGAAGACCCCGGATACCTCCTGACTCCTCCACATTTGAGAGTCTTCCTATGGATCACACCAGCTACACTTTTTTCTATGGATATCCGGGTTGCGCATGGCGACAGTATTCAGATTTACACCTGTTTCATACTCCCTTGAGTATACAGTTACATTAATTCTCAGAGATGACTCATAGTCTTTGAGTCCCTACAGATGTTGGACACCTTCAGTTTCAGCAGTTCCACAGTTAATCCAGTGTATCAGTTATTGAGATCACTCATGATCATGAGTATATCCCACAATCATGTCCCCTCTGGACCATTATGATGTACCAGTATATTTCTTTACGTATTAGATCCCCCTTCTTGGGACTAATTGTTTTGTATATGTCTTGATACGAGCATGGGAATGCCCGCCTCGTCCTTTATCAGAGATTATACCTCATTCATATTGAGGCCATGTAATATTTTTGTTTTTGCAGCTTCCAAGGGCCGTGGCTCCAGTCTCCAACCGGTCTCTTCTCTCCCCTAAACCCCAGAAAAAAGGACAAAAGAACTATGATGTCTATCGGCCATACGATGAGCTCCTGCCCTCACACATCAGGGGGCAATCTGTTAACACCTAAAAAGTGCTCACTAGCTCATTCCCTTACTCACATGACCCATTTGTCCACTTTTCCACCATCTGAGCCTCTGAAACCAACAAAAGGTCACCAAAAGACCTTAGTACACCCCTTTTTCCATTAAAAAAGATTATTTTTCCAAGAAAATCATAAAAAACCCTCAAAAAGGGTCCAAATTCCCAAAAATATTAAAAAGGGAATTAAAATATTATTTTTATTCAAAAAAGGAAAAAGGAGGGAAAAGTACCTAAACCATGTTGGTCAATACCATTTGGTTTCCACAAAACCACAAATGGTATCTCCCACCACCAAAACCTATAAAAAGGTGGTAGGGGCTCCTCATTTCACATCCTTCCATTATCTCATCCTTATGCTGCTGAAATCTCCCCTGAGCACTTTTAGCCATTGAAGCAACCTTGGAGAAAGAGACCTATTGGAGTTTGGAGCTACTCATCTTGGGAGTTGCTCAACATCAACCTTCACCATTGAAGGTAATATCGCAAGCACTTGCTTGCCTCCCACTTTTTCAATACAAAAAATTATTTATTATGTTTCTTGTTCTTGATTTTGAAATGTTTACATTATTTGCTTAGATTCTTGTTTAGATCCATGAAAAGTATTGTTTATTTAGTTTATTGTTTTTATTTCTATTGAAACTGCTACTACTAGTTAGTAGGTGCCCATAGCACTAAGCTTGGTTGCAAAACCGAGCCAACAGTGACCACTGTAACTTTGGTTTTCCCATCGCCTGCCATGTCTGCTTGGTTAAGAAATTTACTTCAGATCCGAGATCAAGAATGATCTCGTCCATCTCATAGTCTCCTATCTGTGCAATGAACCGCATTTCCCTACCGGTTCTTTTGGGACTTCTAATGTTATGTACTACACCATGTGTTATTCCTTTCTTACTGCATGATTCGTATTGATTTATCAGTTTTTCAAATTCCATAAGAGTGTCCTTATTTTTAAATAACTTGATGCAAGTTTGTAGAAACTGCGCAACAAAATTAGATGTATTTGGTGCAGTGCGCATCTGATCATATGCCAGTGGCATGTCTTGTAATTGTGGTTCTTGACTTCGCAGCGGAATCCTTGGTGAAGTAGGTTGCGGTTGTTTAAACATGTCCCGCGCTTCTTTGAATATTTCTTTGTTTTTCTGTAAGTTCAATGGAGGTGCTTTCCTAGGAGCTTTTCTTATCCCTACTGCTCGTTCAGGGTTGTTCTTAGGATCAGTTGTTCCAGAAGTCAAGGCTTCTGTGTTGTTGTCTTTTCCTGTATCAGCACCACTTCACGTTACTACGTTGACACTCTGACCTGTAGGTATGTTCTCCGATGCGATCAACTGGATGTTAGGGTTCGATGATTCTGTTCTTCTCCTCTTCTGCATTTCTACCTCAAGCACCGAAAAATCTTCAATCACACGATCAAATGTTTTTACAGTAGTTGCATGTGGTACATGGATTAGTACATTCTCTTGATACGTGACCTGGCTGGCCACAATTATAGCATATTACCTGGCTTCGTCCTCTTCCTTGATTTTGACCAGTATTTCTTCCTCTCCCGCGATATCCACCACCGCGGCCTCTATATCCTCCTTGATCATAGTGGGTGTTCTCTTGCTTTGGTTGATTTTCCTCTTGGACATGGTACATTCCAGCACCTCGCATTGCTTCCATATCTCGCTTTCTTTCATTCATCAATTCACAAGTGCGACAGTTGGACTCATCATGTCCAACTGACTTACAGAAATTGCAGTATAAGTTTTTAGGTGTCTTTACATAATTTTGTATCAGGTAGCAGTCTTCAGGTCCGTGTCCTCTACTTCTACAAATTTCACACCATGGTGCCTGGTTCTGATTCTCTTGAAATAAGGGGCAATGTTTGTTAAATTTTCAGAATTTACTTCAATTTGATCTAGGATCTTAACTGAGAGAACAACATGTATAGCAAATCTACAGCATATCAATCATGGACACAATAATGCAAGCACACAAGAGACACGGAGTTTACTTGGGGAAAACCATAGAGGTGAAAAACCCCAATAACTTCCTCAGAGATAGAGAGAGCAATGATACAACCAGAATACACGAGATAGTCTTCTCCTAGCAGCAGAGCCTCCTCCTCCACAAGTGTGCCAATCTCCCAAGTGTGAGTGAGAGAATAGAATGTGTAAAATGAGAGAGACACACTCTCTATTTATACACTAACTTGACTTGACCTTTACTCAACTAGGTCGGCCTCAACTTAACCACTTAACATAATGCTGACTGGGCCGACCCCCACTAGGGTGGTCTAATAACCCTTTGACCCACATGGCCGACCCCCAATAGGGTGTTCTAATAACCCTTTGACCCACATGACTTATACAGGGCCGACCCCAACAAGGTGGTCTAATAACCCATCAAGTCTAAGTTACGACACTTACAATATAAATGACGACACTTCTGTATAGAGGAATAATAACATCTCTATAGGAATACAACCACTTCCGTATAGAGGAATAATAACATCTCTATAGGAATACAATATACATATATGTGAAATACATTCCAAAGTTACATATACATCAACACTCCCTCTTAACTAGGAAGGTATTTCTCGACACAGGTCTTCTAGCACAAGTCATCTTCTCTGGATCATCGTCACTGGATAATCGTCATCGAGTCATCATCATCATCACTGCTGCTACTATCTCAATCAATATCTGAATCTACTCGTCATAGGAATTTCTACAAAGCCAGTCCTTTTTCATACTGGATGTAGGCCCACCACCTGCATGAATTCATCATCTGTGCGAACGGTCTGATAGAGGTGGCCTCTCAGGACTAATTTTATGTGCGGCTGCAATACCGGAAAGAGTATCCCAGGAACATTTATGTGCCTAAGCACGACCGACAAGATCTCCCAGGACTGATTACATGCATCTCCTCCACAATACCTTTAAAGAGCATCCCAGGAACATTTATGTGCCGCAGCACGACCGACAAGATCTCTAAAGAGCATCCCAGGACTTATTACGAGCACACAGCTCAACCTCTCAGATCTCCAGGACTGATTACATGTGGATAGACAAAACCTTTAAAGAGCATCCCAGGAACATTTATGTGCCGCAGCATGATCGGCAAGATCTCTAAAGAGCATCCCAGGACTAATTACGAGCACATAGCTCAACCTCTCAGATCTCCAAGACTGATTACATGTCTCTGTAGTAATACCTCATCCCAGGACTGATTACGAGCACACAGCTCAACCTATCGAATATCTGAGGACTGATTACATACTACATAGCAATACCGGAAAGAGTATCCCAGGAACATTTATGTGCCGCACCACGACCGGCAAGATCTCCCAGGACTGATTACATGCTATTTGCACAACCTGCCACATATCATCTCTGACCTCTAAGTATCAACCTGATACTCATGATCCAATGGATCATCATCGCACAAAGCATCATCCTGATGCTCATGATCACATTGATCATCATCACTGTATCATCCTAATACATATCATCTGGAGCAACACCCTGAAGCTCGTCATCATGATCATCCTGATCATACAATGCATCCACCTGATGAATACCAAGTATCTACCTGATACATATCATCATACATGATCCACCTGATCATACAGTGTATCCACCTGATACAAATACAAATACATGATACATATCTGATCATACAATGTATCCACCTGATACATATACAGATACATGGTCCAAGCATCCAACATGATGCATATACAAAATACATACAAATGATCCAACTGATCATATCCAACATCAAACATGATGCATACATATACATATACATATAAATGATCCAACTGATCATATCCAACATCCAACATGATGCGTACACATACATATAGATATAAATGATCCAACTGATCATATCCAACATCCAACATGATGCGTACATATACATATAGAGCAGTAACTGGAGCATCATCCTGATGCTCATCATCCATGATCCTCCTGATCATCATAGCATCGTCCTCTTCAGATCATATCATCGTCCACGAAGCACAGTCCAGATGCACATCATCCAGCACTTACACCACCAACATGGGAGAACACATCTACCACCACTCAGGGAAGGCTCTAGCCCTTACTTTTTCACCATGGGAGAACACATCTACCACCATGTGAAAAATGGCTTCAGCCCGTACATCTACACCATGGGAGAACACATCTACCACCATGTGAGAATGGCTCAGCAATTACATCACGACCAAGGGAGAACACATCAACCATGTCAGAAAAGCTCATGTGCATCTGCATCTTCCGGACTCATCACTTCCTTTTGGAAGGGAACCTCGATCTAAAGTGCACCAAGCCTCTCTCAAAAGTACTCAAACTCCACTCTGGCCAATGGCTTGGTCAATACATCTGCAACCTTCTCATCCGTCGCAACATGCTCTGCTTCGGTTGTACCTAGCGCTACACAGGACTGCTTCCTGCTAAACCAAGAGATCACACCTAATCCCATACTGAGGCAGCACCCAGAAGTGCACTTCCTGTCTGCAACACTGCCTGCCCAATCTGAATCAACATAACCCTGCAGGTTAAACTTTTGATTCGCATCATATTTGAGCCCATAATCAACTATAACCTTCAGGCACCTCAGAATATGCTTTACAGCAACCAAGTGAACACTCCTCGAATCTGTCAGGAACTGGCTCAATGTGTTCACCGCAAAGAAAATATCTGGTCTCATGTTCGTTAGGTACATCAAGGACCCAATCATCTGACGATACATAGTGACATCAACCGGTTCAGATGAAGCATCACACAGAAGCTTCAGATTCGATGCCATAGCCTCGCAGTCCATCATCCCGAACCTCTTCAGGATCTCTATTGCATACTTCCCTTGTCCAAGGAAGATTCCATCTGCACTCTGCCACACCTCCATACCAAGAAAGTAGTGCATCATACCCAAGTTCTTCATCTCTAACTTGGCAACAAGCTTCCGCTGTGTGTCAGCAATCAATCTATCATCTCCTGTTACAAACAGGTCATCCACATACATAAGTAGAATCACAGGATTCCCTTCCTCAACCTTGTAGTAAAGGTTGGAATCTGCTTCACTCTTGGTAAAGCCCAAACTGGATAGAAAGCTGTATATCCTACCAAGTTCTACACACATATATGACTACACCATTCAAGAAGGTTATCTTGAAATCCATATGGTGTATCTTCTATTTCGTCACTTTTATATTTCTATATGCTGCCATTTGCAGCATGCTTGATCTGATAGTTCCATTTGGAAGTCACAACAGAATTCCCTTCAGCTCTTGGGACCGCATCCCAAACATCGTTCTTCATGATCAACGGATCATGGCATTCTTCCCGTATCCTGGGAACTTCAATATCTTCAATATTTTCAATAGATAACTTTGTTGTTGAACAAATGTTGTAGTCCTTCTTTTGTAGGTGATGGTATACGATCTTTCCTACGCAACAAGTTAAATTGCATGATTAGAAAACATCTCATAGTTTTCAGAACAAATTCTTACACATAAAGAAATATGTCATACAGTCATGCAATTATCTTAGCCAATGCTTCAATACAACATTTATCCATATCCCGTAACTTTCTAGATGCCTTCCAATCTCTACCAGAACATTGTTAAGAGTGTGCACAACTCCTAACATGTCAGCAAAGAGGTTTCATTCTAGATAAGTAGCAATGGAATGTTGTACAGTGCCATAGGCCACTTACCCATGTATATTAGTAGTATATTGTTCATCAATGCAACTATTCTAATATGCATAATACACAACCTAATTCTAGGAACATAAGCATATACATCATTGAATAACATTATGTAAGAAATGACAATTCAAATACTTATCTTTGTTTGGTTGCTGGGTGGACTCCATTCTGATGTGGATTGTGAGAAGTGGTCAACTCCTTCTGAATATCTGCATCCTTGCAGAAACTAATGAAGTGTGCTCCTTTGCTTTCTTGCAGGAACAACTGGAGTGTGCTCCCTCTTGAACTTTGCTTCCTGGATTACCTTTCCTTGAACTTACATCCATCCTTATGCTTATTAGTATCATCATTGTGTTATCCTTGAGGTCTCATACATAACCACACATTTATTAGTATAATCTTAATGCTATCAAAACACAATAATCTCAAGCATGTATAGTCAAGATCATTTCAAACACAGATAATAAACATTAGTATTCAAGGTTTCACGGAAGTCTTCTTTTACTCATACATATTCTTATTTGATCATAGGACTTTTCTGGTTAGTTGAATCATCAATCAAGATAAGAGATATAATATGCATAAAACCTGTGATTATTCAAACCTATACCTTCATGATTCTTCTGGTTAGTCATATCATCAATTATGGTAAGAAACATAATATGCATACAACCATGATTATTCAAACCTAGACTTCATGAATAATCATTATCAACAACACAACAGTATAAGATCCTAACACAAGGTAGGATTCTAGCATGATATAGGAAAAACATACCTGGATTAGCATGCTAGCTAGTTATGTCTAACATACCCGCATAATGTCTTCTGTTTCTCTTCAGTGACTTGTGCTAGTAACCTGCATGTCTCATAGGTTAACCATTGCAGGACCAATTTATACATACCTCGAAAGTAGATCTTCTATGTGATCCATGACAATGGATGATTCTTTGTCTTCATGTCACCATGATCATATGTTCTTGAAGTAGAACATGATTTGTCTTTCTTGGTGTACCTTTTATGTTAGCGAACAACATAAACCTCATACAACATCACAATGCATTAGTACATTCATAAGTGTCAAAACCTTAATCAATGAATTTCTTCTATTAAGGTGATACGACAAGTCTAGTAATTAATCAAGATTGTACTGTAATGATATGAAGACAAACATATGATAAACTTAACCATGAAACATACCTGTAAGCCATACCTATCAAGATTGCTTGTAATCTTCTTATGGAAGGCCTTAGCCTCATCTCCCTCTGAAACAGGAACTTCTTCACTTATGCAGGTGACCAATCCATCCTCTTCTAGGATTAACCCAATTCACTTGATTTGTAGGAACTGGATCTGGAGCTGTAATAGGGTTTTTTAGAGAAACCCCAAAAATTCAAACTTTGAATTTCAAACTTCCAAAAGAATAGAAATATGTGCCTTGATGATCTGATCAAGCTGGTATATTCAGAATTTGAAAACTGCAAAGTTTCACTCCTCAATTTTGCCTTTGAAACTTTCAGATTCACTGGATGTGACCTCGAACTAGGGTTTGATGAAGCCCACTCTTCTTCCCAATCAAAAGGTTTGATCCAAATCTCTAAGCTTCTATTTTTATGAGGAGCTTCCAGCCGTGGTCACAGATTTCAAAAATTCCCATTTTTGCAAAAGCCCTAATTTTCCACTTTTCTGATCAAAGTCCCGAACTAGGGTCTGATCAAGCCCAGCCTTCTGCCCAACCAAAAATTCTGATCTTGGTCTCTAAATTTCGATTTTGATGAGTAGCATTCAGCCGTGGTCTCCGATTACAAAAATTCCAACTTTCTCTGAAGCCCTAAATTCTGGAAGCCATGAATGAAGGTGCTAAAAAATAATTCTGATTTGACAGAAATATGTACCTGATTGTTTCTGGTGTAACTCTGAACTTTTCGATCCACAAGGTCTGAAAAGTTTTCTTGAGATATCCTGACCTGTTATCTTTCCATCCCGATAGGTCTGAATGCAATTGGATTCTCTGAGAGAGAGTTATGCCAAGTGTCGTAACGTGACCTATTTATGGGATAATATAGGAGAGTGAACTTGTATGGCGTGCCACGTGTCACTGGTTCAAATTCAGCCTCTGAAAACTTTTCCTGAGATAGTACAGTCTGTGTACTACCTGTCACATTTTACGAAATTTCAGCTGGAGCTTCCTAGCCTACGTTATGACCTTTTTCCCAACGTCACCTGATTTTGACTCAGATCTGGAAGAGGCAGAAACCCTATATTGTACAGATTATAAATCACAAAGTACAACGAATTAGAGGCTGTCCTCTGGACACAAGGTACATGGGGATCTGATATTTAACCTGTAAAATTTTCAGATCCGAAAACTTCGCCAAAATGGATTTATAGAGAAAGTGCCACGATGACTGGTTTTTGCTATATCAAGCCCTAGCATCGTAAGTGCAACAAGTGTCATACATGCCATATCATGCCTTCTTTCAGGCCAGCTCTGATACCATGTTAAATTTTCAGAATTTACTTCAATCTGATCTAGGATCTTAACTAAGAGAACAACATGTACAACAAATCTACAGCATATCAATCATGGACACAATAATGCAAGCACACAAGAGACACAGAGTTTACTTGGGGAAAACCATAAAGGTGAAAAACCCCAATAACTTCCTCAGAGATAGATAGAGCAATGATACAACCAGAATACAAGAGATAGTCTTCTCCTAGCAGCAGAGCCTCCTCCTCCACAAGTGTGCCACTCTCCCAAGTGTGAGTGAGAGAATAGAATGTGTAAAATGAGAGAGACACACTCTCTATTTATACACTAACTTGACTTGACCTTTACTCAACTAGGTCAGCCTCAACTTAACCACTTAACATAATGCTGACTGGGCCGACCCCCACTAGGGTGGTCTAATAACCCTTTGACCCACATGGCCGACCCCCAATAGGGTGGTCTAATAACCCTTTGACCCACATGACTTATAGAGGGCCGACCCCAACAAGGTGGTCTAATAACCCATCAAGTATAAGTTACGACACTTACAATATAAATGACGACACTTCCGTATAGAGGAATAATAACATCTCTACAAGAATACAACCACTTCCATATAGAGGAATAATAACATCTCTATAGGAATACAATATACATATATGTGAAATACATTCCGAAGTTACATATACATCAATAATGTTCTCTTGTGTGGCCCTCTCCTTTGCATCCTGTGCACCAAACTTCATGTCGTTGTTCATGTCTCTGCTCTTTTCCATTCTTCATACCTTGTAATTCTAATGTCAAGGTAGCCAATTGGTTCTGAATCGGTATCATTCCAGAACTACTTTCTTCAATTGGTGAAGCTTCCAACTTCATTGCGATCTCCAAGGCTTCAGCTTGAGATACAAGCTTCTGTTGCATTAGTGGTTGTCTGATGTGGGGCAACAACACAGCAATGAACCAATCTTGATGTTGTTGCAAAGCTATAACAAAGCTCACTTGGTCCAACAATGTTTTGAATTTTTGGTCGAATTCCCAGACTGATTCAGTAGGTTTCTGCTTGATTTCTTTCAACTCTGTTATGCACTGTGATTCTGATTTGGGTTTCTTAAATTTTGCTGCAATCACGGTTTTGATCTCTTCTAGGGTTCTCGGCTGTGCTTGAGAATACTTCATAAACCAATGCAGCGCTCTGTCTATAAAAGTATTTATGAGCTGCGCTCTCTTGATAACATCATTTGTCACTTGCTTAACACTCCACATGGCTTCGCATAGAAACCAGTGTTGATCAAGGTTTTCCTGACCCGTTCCTTTGAATATCGGCAGTTTTATATCATTATCTGTCATTCTTCTTCTGGATTGTGTATTGTTTTGGAATTGATTCCCTGTGGAAAAATTAGATACAAGCTATTGTATTGTACTAGGGACAGTATTCTACGGAATAGTCTGAGTCATAATGCTGTGAGCACTCGCTCCTGTGGTGTTACTAGTATTACTGATCTGTGGGATGGGTTGTGTGATACTCGTAGCGGGTGGGTTCTGGACTGATTGATTCTGAGGTATAATACGGTGGATTGTGGCTAATAACTGAGTGTTCGTATTATTGAGATCACATGGAATTTCGGTATCTATACGGTTTCTAGATGGTGTGGGTTTCTTTTCATTAGTAGGCTTGTATCTCTTTCCACTTCTCAAAGTATGGTTTTATTGGTCAGAATCAATGTATGTGTTCTCTACCATGACAGATTTAAGACTATTGCTGCATTCTTAAAACACCTTTCTCAGCTAAGATCATTTTAATGTATAAACTGAGGTTTTTTAGGAACTTACCTCTGAATCCTTCGAAAAAGTATGCTTCAGCTTGGCTGTAGGACTTCAGCGTGTTTACAGCAAATTCAGTTACAAATCCTTCTAATATGCTATCAACCCAGAAGTCAACTGCTCGTGATAGTGGGTTGTTGATTGCTTTAAGTTGTTCGGTAAGCTCCGGACTCCACTCTATAGGTACTCCGCCTTGGGAACAATTCTTTCTTTCTATTAGGCGTGATATCCACTTGTGTAGCTCGTTTGGAAACGAAGCCCAAAAAATTTCGTGGATGTCCCTCCACAAGTATCTATTCAACCACACTGTACATTAGATAGACGTGGATGTCTGTTTTCTTTCTTTGCAAAGTCTCTTTCGATCTTATCGCACCAAGCCCAGATTTCTTTCTGTTCTGGATGCCAACTGTCGGACATTAGTTTTCTGAATACACTATCGCATCACTAGTCTTAGCGCGGCAACGGAACCATTTGTTGGTCACAGCAGTGTTCTAGAGGTTTTCCAATGTAGACCCAGGTACTTCGCAGTACAAAATACCAACAAAACCCCTATTCACCGGCCCTTTCAAAAACAGACTGCAAGCATCCTGAGGTCTCACCCGAGGAGAAGTTGAGGGGGTGGTTGCAGAAGTAGGTTTCCACAACCTTGTGATGCAAGTGATTTAGCTGCTTAATGCGCAGTGCGGTGACAGACTACATAGCTGCGTTTGGTGATCGCGTGGAGTCTCCTACTCCGCATCAAATATTTTCAGGAACAAGGATATTGGCAACCTCAGTGTCGGCCCCAAGCCATGCAGCAAGTTTGTGAGCTTTGATACTGCGATTCAATCCTTAACATTTAACTATGTAGCTATCTTATCGATCCATTCATTCAAGACTTATAGGTGCTTTACTGTTTAATATTCCTCCCTACATGAACTACTTAGCATCTTATTCCATCCTTTCCATGGTGAATACAGATCACAGTAAACATATAACAAGCAATAATAACTTCATGCATGCACTGTAAGTAAATTAGATCACAAATTAATGGCAATCATACATAGCAATCACATAACACAATAGTTTAACGTGGTTCACCCCCCCGGATGGGAAGCTACGTCCACAAGAACTGTTGTTTATTTATCTTGGAAAGGGTACAACAGTTCTTCGCCTGCGCACTCAGCTGCAAACGCTCTTCTCTTTCTCTCTCAAAATTAGGTCTCTGCACACTCAGCTGCAGAGCCTTTTCAATGCAGACCTCACAATATTCAATATTAATCGACAAAATGAAGACTTAACATTTACCCTTTCCCTTTACAAAATTGCCTTATTTATAGATCAAGACCCGTAGGTCATGTCTTTTACATCTTGAAGGCAGAACCCTTAGGTTTACAAAAACTGTCGTGGTTTTCCCAAAATCGGACTACTGATATTTGGCAGCGGATCTTCTGTTACAAGCGCGCCAACATGTTGCCTCCACCGAGTTGTTCCTTCCTTTCCGGCCTTAGATGAATGGTTGGAGTAGTAGTAGTCTTCTTCCCATTGTGATCAGTCACCTACCTTCGATCTGCACCTACCCACTGCTTGGTAGTTATCGACGATCTTTGCCAAAAATAGGTCTTCTGTGACCTAACCAAAATAACTGCCTTTATCCGTCCATGCTCTGCTTAGCTGGATCTTCGTTGACGTGGCACATCGTGGTGCTGTACACCTCGCAACACCGACCTCGTAGCTCCTCCGATACTATGCTGCGCACAACTTCGTAGCATACCAAAACGTATCCAAAATTGTTCAAACTTAATTGCGCTTAGCTCCGCAGTTCTCAAAATCCTTCCTGTTAAAAAATGCCCCATCTGGGCCAGGCCCAACACACCAGGTCTGGACCACACCAACCCTTAACATGGTAGGATTTTTGGTATCCGTGGGGTTTCAAACTGACGACCTTTCAGCTTAGGGGTGTCTTAACTCATCACCCTCCACCGACTATTCTACATATGGATCCTTGAATTTCATTATAAACTCCATTAACTATTCCTTTTCATGTTGTATTACCAGAAGCTCTTGAGTTTATACATCTTCAGTGTTTGACATTTTGATATTTTTCTTCAAAACTTGGATTTCTGAGTCTTTATCTTTGATAATAGATTTTACAAGTTTTGGATTATTAGGACTTGAGCCTAAATCGAGTTTTGATATTTACAAGTTTTGATATTTTACAAGTTTAGATATTTAAGTTGTCTTGCTGTGTTTACCAATTTATCCTGTTTAAAGTACTAGTTCTCAACCTTCTTCACTATTTTTTGTAAATTCATCATTCTAGCAGTAGTCCGTAACAAGTCTCTGAATACCATTTCCCCTATTTGTCTATGAAGGTAAGTTTTATCAATTACATGCATTTTATCCAGTTTAAGCTTTACTTCAATTGCTTCATAATCTTCTCATGATTGAGATTTTTGTGATTTAGGTTGGAGAATAACTATATTCAAAGGAACTTCCTTAAAGTCCAAAGAAGATAGGATTCTTGGCTATGCCTTCTCCTTTTTCCATAATTGAGGATACATTTCTCTCTTTTCCTTGACATTCTGCTTCTTTATGTCTATTGTGTGCGCACTAGTAGAAAAAGAAAAATTTATGACTAAAAAAACTGCTAAAATTTGCATATAAATGACTAATTTCGGTCACACGACTAATAGTAGTTTATAGTCAGTCACTTATAACGTGACTAAATTTATGACTAATTTTTTTTTTCATTTATTGGTTGCTTTAATTCGTCAACTTGTAGTATATTTAGTCATTTAACTAGTAGTTTATTTAGCCGTTGTAGTCATTGATTGCAGTCAACTGGTAGTATATTTAGTCATTTTAATCATTAATTGTCGTCAACTGGTAGTATATTTAGTCATTTTTATTCACCGATTTCCGTCAATTGGAGGTATATTTAGTCATTAATTGTCGTCAAATGGTAGTATATTTAGTCATTGATTGTCGTCAAATGGTAGTATAATTAGTCATTGATTGTCATCAAATGGTAGTATATTTAGTCATTGACTGTCGTCAATTGGTAGTATATTGATTTATTATTTATTAGTTTTATAATCATTAGTGCAGTGTAGTTACTGTACAATATTATTGAATGAACCAATTTTATTGATGTTCATCTAGTATCAGTGAAACATACTTACCAAAATTTACCAAAATTTAACAATATAGATGTACTAATTGAAATAAAACATACAATCAAATAAAAACATATACAATACACAATTCAACTCGGAGATTACATAAGCACTTGCACTAATCTATCATTAGCATTGTTGTTCCATAAATTCACAATATAAATTAGAAATACACAAGTATGGGCAATTATTTAACATGACCATTTCATAGGCAACAATTTATCATTAACATTGTTGTCTCATATATGTAAATTCTACTTGGAAATTACAAAATCACATGCAACAAGCCACCTGCTAGTAATGTCTATACATTGAATGTCTTACTCGGAGTGAACCAATTAACACCATGATGATGAAATCAAGATTTAATTGAGCACTTAATAGAACCAATCCTCTTTAGAAGAAATGCCTAGATATGGATAGACAACAAGGACTATTTTTCTCCACATTGTTCCTGAAAAATTAACCAAGAAGTGGTGAAGTTGAAAAAGTTGATGATTGAATTTCCAGTAATCAAAGGCGAAATTTAAAAAAAATGTATACCATTAAAACAACTTTCAAAATGGATAGTTGTATCAAATCCATAATGGGAAGAAAATTCATTTTAGGATAAAGAAACCAACACTTTGATCTGTTGGTGACAAACCTAAGAATAAGTGCAACTGCATCAAAGAAGCCTTAAAGAACTCTAACCAAAATAAGATCATTCTCATCATCACCATCGATGAGATAGAAATTTAGATCAGAAATGAACGTATACACAACAATAAATCTATGGAACATGGCAATTTTGGTTGCAAGACATGAAACCCATTCATCTCTAAATACTTTAAATAATACTATTTATAGAATAATATCAATTTTATGTAGGTTTTAACACACTACTATAATCTAATACATTATCAGAGCGCTAATGAAAATCTGATATTTAGATAAATTATGATGAAAACAAAATAAGAACCTTGAAGAAAATCATAGCAAAGGTATTTATCCCAATGATAGAACTCAAAATCGGAAAATGTAAGATGCCAAATTTATGTCTAGAGTTTGACTATGCACCAATTCAAAATAATGTTCAGAAAATTAATTAGAGAAACTTAGTTGCAGCTATATACTTTAGAATAAGGATGTGCATTCACCATCTTATTTAAAAAATATTATGATAATGTTAAGTTTTAACACCATGAAATAACATCAACACATATAATTACTAACAAATAAAAGTAGGTTTAATTGATGCTTGAGTCTCTAGTAGGAAAAATGAAAACTTTAATAATGTCAATATGGAAAACTAACGGCATTATGTTGTCATTATTTGGAATTTTAGTCTAGTCCTTGGGTTCTAGATGGACAAAAATGGGCATATAGATATTCACTTTGCTAGACTTGTAAGTGACACATGGTTGAATAACATTTCCTTACTTGTTGAATATTTGCTATGTATCCCTGATTGGCCAAAATTAATATGCACCAATGTTTTCGTGCCTAGAAACAAAACTGAAATATGAGCATCAAAGTTACTATTCCTAACAATAAAATTGAAGAATGAGCCAACATCTATTTTTCACTTACACAAATGGTCAATTATCAACTCTTAGACTTGCTTACATATGGGTATCATTGTTGGTAGGGTTCCTTGAAATTGAGCGACTCCTTGGTCAGAATTTTAATCTTCTCACTTTTCCCCTGAAATTGAGTGACTCCTTAGGCAGTATTTGACCTTTCACACTTCTCCACTGTAATTGAGTGACTCCTTGGGTAGAATTTGACCCTTCACACTTACTTCCAGTCTATTCAATCTATATTAGGGATCTAGATTAGGTATTCTACTGGGGGGTAGTGCTTCATTTGCACTAGAGTTCCCGGACATACTTTTGAATTTAATGCTTGATAAGATCTTTAATGCACTGGGGGGTAGTGCTTCATTTGCACTAGAGTTCACACTTAATGCTTGAATTTAATGCTTGATAAGAGTTCCCGGAGTTCAGCAATTCCAGGGCATTTTTCAGGTGTTTGTTCAAAGATACCTGTAGTTCAGTTTTTTTGGGGATGGCCTGGATTTGTATAAAAATTGTTGACATATATTTGGTATTGAATGGCTTCGATTTCTTTCTATGTTAAATATTGTTGGCATTTAATTTTGGAGGGTTCAAGAATTTATGTTTGGATTATTTAACTGGTCTTTGAACCTGATTTATTTATTCACCAAATAGGTTAGCTTAAACCTAACCTTGAGATCTTCCATCTGTAATTGATTTGGATTTTCTATAGTAGTTAACAGCTGTTAGGAATTTGGATCGAGTTTTATAATTGTATGCAATTGCTTTAGCTTTGATAACAGGGCTGCCCTCCCTTATGCTTCTTTGTTTGCAGAAGAAGATTTGCATCCGTTGGTATATTTAGAGTAGATCTGATGAGGCGATGTAACAAGCTTGCAAGCTCCCCTAAACCATTGTCTATTATCCTAGGATGTGTTATTTGAATCAGTTAGTCTCTTTAATACCGGTTTCTCTTTTATCTGGATGGTTTACTTGTCGTTTAATGGCAGGGAGTATGAAAGCCCATCCTTTACAGAAATCCGACAAGGGAGAGGTCATACAGGGGGTTTGTGGTTAAGCATCTGTTGCGGCATTTCATTTAGTGGCCTTATAATTATCTTCAACTAAATAGATTAGTGGAAGCTTTTCCTTCATCTGATTTGCATTTTCTCAAGTTATTATCAGGTGGAAGGGATTTGGATTATGTTTTATAATTATATAATCTTGAATTTTAATCCCGATAACAGGACTGGACCGCGGCTCCTTCAGCCTTTTGGCTTGCAGGAAAAGATTACATTTGTTCGTTTATCTGAAGTAGATCTGAAAGAGGGGATTTGACAAACTTGCAAGCACACCACACCAAAGTGGCTATTATCCTAGGAAGTATTATTTTAATCATTTAGTCTCTTCAATATCGGTTAATTTTTTTTATTTAGGTGATTATACTTGTCCTATATATTGGCAGGGAATATGATAGTCCATCCTTCACAGAAATCAGACAGAGGGTAAATATGTGTCTGTTTGAAACATTGGATTGTCCACAATCTACAGCCGTGTCAGTCGTCCACAATCTGCAGCAGACTAATATACGTTTGAAGCATTGTTTTGAAATCAATAATCCGCAAGTGGGGTAATTTTCGGCTCCAAAAGATCATTCAAGAGGTTTGTTGTTAAGTGTTTCTTAAGTTCTCTGAAATCACAGATACTGTCCTGTGCTCTTGTACACACTACACAGTGGTGATTGTTTTGAAATCAATAATCCACAAGTGGGCTAATTTTCGGCTCCAAAAGATCATTCAAGATGTTTGTTAAGTGTTTCTTAAGTTCTCTAAAATCACAGATACTGTCCTGTGCTCTTGTACACACTACACAGTTGTGATTTATAGGTGTAAGCTTGCATACCCCCCACACCAAAGTGGCTATTATCCTAGGAAGTACAATTTGAATCATATAGTCTCAGCAATACCGGTTTATGTTTTTTGATTTTATTTTGGTGGTTATACTCGTCCTATATTGGCAGGGATTATGAGAATCCATCCATTACAGAAATCACAGAGGGGATAAAGATGTATATCTGTTTGAGCCTTTGGGTTGTCCACAATCTGCAGCCATATCTGCCGTCCAAAATCTGCAGCACACTAACATACTTATTGTTTTGTACGCGATATTCTGCAAGTGCAGTAATTTTCGGTTCCAAAACATCATTCAAGAGGTTTGTTGTTTTCTAAAGTCACAGATACTACGCTTTTGCTCTTATACGCAGTTGTGTTTAATATGTGCAAGATGGTATGAATCAATCCTGTAAGCTTAGGAACAAGAGGACGAATAGGGGTCGATATATGTATTGATCACTCTTGTAGTAATTTTACAGGAAGCTAATGCTTTGCATTAAGTGTCACTCCCATAGTATTTTTACAGGAAGCTAATGCTTTTCATTGTCACCCCCAGGCTTGAGTAGTGGGATACAACAGGTATTGGAAACAGTCTCTAGAAGTAGATGATGACATCTATTCTTAATCTGCAGATAAGTTGAAGATATATGAAGTCGAGCATTCTCGATTAGCTATGCTATATGGAAACTATTGATCGAAAGGAAACGGAATTTAGGGTTTATGTAATATGGTTATCAGGGAGAGAATCGGGGTTTGAATCTGATCAAATTTCTTGCAATAATTTGTAATTTTAGGTTTTCTTTTCTATTTTGAAGGTGTAATAGGTATGTGATCTACAGAGTGTGTTTTGATGCACGCAATATCTGCAGTATGCGAAAAAGGGTATGCTGTCGCTTCAAGTAGGACCATTTTGAAGCGGTAAAGCAAATAATCTCTCTGCTCTGATTTGGAACTGAATCCACTGCATAATAGTTTCTATGATCGGCCATTTACCATTTAATGGTCCATCAAGGCCTCATGGATCTAACAGTGCTTCTGAGCCTTTTGATTTTTCTTCCTGTTTTTTAATTGTTACATGGCCGTCGTCTGATGGTACACCCAGCTCTCAAATTCCTGTATCAGTGTATCAGTGTACTGTGGTTTACAATAGACTTCAAACAGAAGATACTATATATATGTTTTGTTCTGTGTGAAGTAGAGGTATGGGTATTGTACTTTTTAATCACATTTGTAAGTATCATAGCATTGTAGTTGTATTTTGTGAAAGTCCAAATCTACAACAGATGTAGCAGCATTAATTGAGGTGTCAATGAAATTGCATAATATTCAGCATCATTTGAGTGGGAGTTTATGTGGTCACGTTGGCAATTTTTTGCGATTTTTTCCCCCTTGCTTTCGGTCCTGAGCCGCCTTTAAAAGCTGCCCAGAGAGATCAATTATTTATTGGGCCAAGAATGATTTTCTTCTATGCCTCTTCAGAGCGGCTTTTAGTTAGCTGCATGGCCATATGTGTCCCGTTTTGGTATTTCTTCAAGTGAGGGTGTGTCTCTTTTCTGGTCTTACTTCAGGCGAGCGTGAGAAGATGGTTGGATACGTGCATTTACTATCAGATTGGAGAGCACTTTACAAAAAGCCTTCCTCAACCTGCTGCAATGAATTGAATCAGTTGGCATTATTTTTACATCTGGCTTCCTCTGTGGCATTGTCTTTGGATATGGCCTTCGATACTCCAGAGTGGCTTTTGTGATCATTCTGCAGGCGAGCGTGAGAAGATGATACCAGACGTGCATTACTATCAGATAGTAGAGCATTACAATGAGGAAAAATAACATGAATACTGCAGGACTGCTTAGTAGATATATCATAATGACTTCTTCACCCTGCTGCAATGAATTGAATGAGTGTGTATTTTTTTAACCTCTGGGTTCTTGTGGTGTGTACTATGGTCTTCATTTTCTCTGGATATATTCTTCGGAACTCCAGAGTGGCTTTTATGATCATTCTGCAGGCGAGCGTGAGAAGATGATACCGGACGTGCATTACTATCAGATAGTAGAGCATTACAATGAGGAAAAATAACATGAATACTGCAGGACTTCTTAGTAGATATATTATAATGATTTCTTCACCCTGCTGCAATTAATTGAATTAGTTTGTATTTTTTTAACCTCTGGCTTCTTGTGGCGTGTACTATGGTCTTCATTTTCTCTGGATATATTCTTCGAAACTTCAGAGTGGCCTTCTGGTCCTCTTCTGGTCTTCCTTCAGGTGAGAGTGAGAAGATGATTCATGATACCAGAGCTGCATTACTATCGGATTGCGGAGCATTTTATCTAAGGCTTCCTATGTGTTTAGATTTATTAAAATATCTTTCTCACCCTAGCTGCAATGAAGTAGATGAGTTGGTATTTGTTTTGACTTTACTACGTCTTCACCGAATGGCACGCTTCCTCTTCCTCTTCGGTGCCTCTCGACATGTTCTTCAATACTTCAGCGTGGCCTTTACTGATTAGATTTGGTATTCATTCAAGTGAGCGTGTTGGTCTTGTATTTGGTTTTTAGATGAATGGTATGGCCATTTAAGATGGACTTTTGTGCAATATGTGGTCTGCCTTGTTATTCTTTCAAACGAGCGTTCTTCTGTATGGTCTTCCTACAGGCGAGCGCGTGAAAGTGACAAGGGATGCTTAATACTATTAACATTGCAAGGTACTTCGAGGAATAACAGCATCAATTTGCAGAATGCTTGTACCTCAACTAACCAAAGCTTACCATGATGTCAGCAGATATATCAAATTCTCTCACTCATTCTAGAGGTGTAATGAAATGTTTTGAGATCTGCCTATTCCTATGGATTCAGATCTGCTATAGATCTGCTAGTTATCATGGTATTTTGATTAATAACTCAGTTGTAGAAATGTATCATTATCAACCATTTTTATGTCAATATGGCCCATCTTTGCGAACTCTTCTAGTCTAGTGCCCTTTTCTATAGGGCGGTGTCACTTTCTTCCCAGCTTACTAAAATATCAGGTGTAAGGGTATAACAGATTTTCCTACCCTGCCCATTATATTGCCCTAAAGTAAAGTAATATAATGAATTGGGATCTTTTCTCCTTCCCAAGTCATGTCATGTGATGAATTGACATTTCTTGACCTTGCTATTGGGCAACAATATTGGATAGCAACAATATTGAATTTGAATGGGCGTTTCTTGATCTTACTATTGGGCAACAATATTGAAGTTCCCATAACCAGTAACCAGGAAACACAATATTGAATTTGAATGGGCGTTTCTTGACCTTACTATTGGGCAACAATATTGAAGTTCCCATAACCAGTAACCAGGAAACTTGTATAGGACGGGCCGGCCACTATAGTCCTTTGGTTTAAATATATTGTCAAATCATTTACAGGAACATGTATAGGACGGGCCGGCCACTATAGACCTTTGTTTATACATACACATCTAGAGCTGGACGATGTAACGGCCCTCTTCTTCCTCGGGATTCTATTTTGTGACGGGAGGAATTCTATAAGGGTATTTTTTTTTCATTTATTTCCTAGGTAATTTCTTTGATATTTAGGAAATGCAAAGAGAAATCAAAGCTGTGTAATTTCTTTGATATTTTAGGAAATGCAAAGAGAGCACTATATTGTCGACCTATGGAATTTGTACATACAAGTATAATATGGTAGATTCATTTTAAATAAAAGGATCATAGCGTTGCTCTATTTCATAGGAGTTTTTTAGTCCTGCCTGATTATTTAAAATTCAAGAAAATAAAAAAAACATCCTACATTGTATTTCTTACCAACCCCGGTAAATATTTCACTGATTTGACATTATTTGCCATTTTTTAGTCCATCTGTTGACTGCCTGACAAGTTGTTGCGCTACTCAGTGTCAGAATTAATGTATTCCCAAATCCATTCTAGCCACTACGTGGCAAAGGCGGACATGACCATCGCATAGATTCGAGCTGAGATGATGAAGTCCATCCTTTTGTAAGTACGGATGGAGCTGCAGTTCGCCCACAGCTAGCGAAGGCTAAATCCCTCTGCCGTGAGAGCTTTGCTGGAGGAGAATGTTGAATCCCTCTGTCGTCGTGAGAGCTTTGCTGGCGGTGCTCAGTGAATCATGTATGAATACTCGGGAGGTTAAGACGGGGCCAGTGGGAGGTGATAGGCCATATTGTACTGTGTGGTTAAGCTATTGGTCTGTACATATAGATGATTTTTGTTATTGTTCATATAGATGAATTTTTTTTGTTGTTTAAATGAAGGAATGATTTGTTGTTATCTGGAAAACTTTAACTGTCGTCGGATAAAGTGTCTCATGCTTCGGGTTGCAATTCAAGGATTTGATATATGAAGCTTCGGCCTGAGTTTTTTTTAAATAACTACCGTTTAGTTTCCTGCAAACAAGCACTTGTTCAACTTCTGTTGCCTTTCACTGTAAAATATTTTTTTTATTTTTGCATGTATGAAAATAGTCTATGATCAACTGACGAGATGGGAATAGATTAATTGATGAGATTGCTTTAATATTTGGTAAAATTTAAATCAGTAGTCAATATCATGGGGCCGTAGATATGTATGATATAAACTAGCAAGCCATATTAATATTAATAATATGGCTTATATACGCCGATCGACGTATATCTATTGTTTAAATGTGGTTGATATACGCCGATCGGCGTATATAAGCCATATTATTAATATTAATATGGCTTGCTAGTTGACGGTCGGCCTCCCGAGAATAATTTATCAGTTTTAATTATTATTTATTAAATTATTTATTATAAAAAAATATTATTATTATTACAAAGGTTAATAGTATAATTATTATTAATATTATTATTATAATGATTTCTATTAAAATAATAATAATTATTGTTATTAGAATTTAAACAATACATCGCAATGTGGCATATGTTTAATAATAATAATAATATATTATTAGTATTATTATTATTAAAGTTGTGAATTCTCCTTATAAATTATTTTATAAATATAATAAAATAATAAATAAGAAAATAATATTTAAAAAAATAAATAAATAAGAACCACAGTTTTTAATGTGGTTGATATTCGCTCATCAGCCTATATCAACCATGGCCACACATTTAAAAACTGGTTGATATAGGTCGATCGGAAAATATCAACCACATTAAAAAATGTGGTTGTTGCTAGTGGCCAATCGACCCACCCAAGAAATAACTAAATTAAAATAATAATAATAATTCAAAATAAAAATAAAAATAAATACATTGAGTTAAAAAAAAAAAAGTATTAAAACATATTAAATATTAAATTAAATAAAATAAATAATTTAATTTAATTTAACTTAACTTAATTTAATTTAATTACTTTAATTTAATTTAACTTTTAATATGGTTTAATATGTTTTATTTAATTTAATTTTTAATATGTTTTAAAGATTTAATTTAATTTAACTTAGCTTAACTTAACTTTATTTTATTTTATTAAATAAAATTAAACAAAATCAAATAAATTTAATATAACTTAAAAAATTAAATTAAATAATTAAAACATATTAAAAATTAAATTAAATAAAATGTATTAAACCATATTAATTTAATTTAATTTTTAATAATTTAATTAGTAATATGGTTTAATACGTTTTATTTAATTTGATTTTTAATATGTTTTAATTATTTAATTTATTTAATTTAACTTAACTTAACTTAACTTAATTGTATTTAATTGTATTTAATTGTATTTAATTTGTCTAAATAAAATAAAATTAATTTAATTTAATTGAAAAAATTAAATTAAATAATTAAAACATATTAAAAATAAATTAAATTAAACATATTAAACCATATTAAAAATTAAATTAAAATTAAATTAAATTAAGTTAAATTAAATTAAATTAAAGTATTTAAATTAAATAAAGTGAAATTAATTAAATTAAATTAATTATTAATTAAATTAATTTTAACTAATTATATTAAATTAAATTAAATTAATTAAATTATGATAAGTGATATGTTTGATTTAATAATACTACAAGTAAAAATGAACGAATATAAGTAAATTAAATTAAAAATGAATGGAAAGTAAAGTGAAGTAAATTAAATAAATAAAAGGAAAGTAAATTAAATAAAGTAAAAAAATAAAATAAAGTCAAATGAAGAATTTAAAAGAAAAAGTTGAAACAAATAGAGTCAAATAAAGAATTAAAATAGAATAAAAAATACAAAAATAAACAAGTGGAAACAAAATAAAATTAAAATAAAGGAAATTAAAAAAAAAAAAGGCAAATAAAAGCAAAGTAAAAAAACGAAGTAAATAAATAGAGTAAAATAAAGAAGTAAAAGAAAATTAATAAATAAATATAAGTGAAAAAAAAATTAAATAAATAAAACGTAAAATAAATGAAATAAAAAAATTAATAAAAATATTAAAACATATTAATATTGAAATTAAATTAATTTAAATTAAATATAAATAAAAATATTAAAACATATTAAAAATTAAATTAAAATATGATAACATATCAAAAATTAAATTTAAATTAAATGGTCAATTAAAGTCAACCATGGTAAACTAAGGTGTACCAAAGTCAACCATGGTTAAAGTCAAATATAGTTATGGTTGACCATGGTTGAATATTGTTGAATTTGATCGAATATGGTTGATAACGGTTGACTTTCTTTGACTATTGTAACTTTGATTGACCATGGTCGATTTTGGTTGACCATGGTTGACTATGGTAGACTATGGTTGGATTTGGTTGACCATGGTTTACTTTGGTTGATAGTGGTTGATGATGGTTGACTGTGGTTGAATATGGTTGACTTTGTTTGACTCTTGTCAACCTTTGTTAACCATGGTCAACTAAAGGCAACCATGATCATCCAAGTTAAACCATGATCAGCTAAAGTCAACCATGATCAACCAAAGTCAACAAAAGTTGACCATGGTAAACCAAAGTTAACCATAGTCAACAATGGTCAACCAAAGTCAATGATACTTAACCAAAGTCAACCATGGCCAACCAAAGTCAACCATGGTCAACTTAAGTCAACCATAGTAAACTAAAAGCAACCATGGTCAACTAAAGTCTACTAAAGTCAACTATAGTTATGGTTGACCATGGTTGAATATTGTTGAATTTGGTCGAATATGGTTAATTATGGTTGACTTTGTTTCACTATGGTTAACTTTGATTGACCATGGTTTCCATTGGTTGACCATGGTTGACTATGGTAGACAATGGTTAGATCTGGTTGACTTTGGTTGACTTTTGGTTCAGTGTGGTTGACATTGGTTGATGATGGTGACTATGGTTGACTTTGTTTGATTATTGTTAACCTTTGTTAACCATGGTTGACTTTTATTAACCATGGTTCAGAATGGCTGTCGTTCATTGACAATGGTTTAGTTTGGTTGACTTTGGTTGGCCATGGTTGACTTTGGCTAACCATGATTGACAATGATTACCTATGGTTGACTTTGGTTGACAAATGGATGAATTTGGTTGAGTATGGTCGACCATGGTTAACTATGGTGGACCATTGTTGACTTTGGTTGACCTTGGTTTAGTTTAGTTTACCTTTGTTAACTTTGGTGGATCTTGTTTGACTTTGGTTAAATTTTGGTTGACCATAGAAAACTTTGGAAGACTATGGTTGACTATCGTTTACTTTGGTTGACTTTGGCTAGGTATGGTTGGCTTCGGACAACCATGGTTGACTTTGGTAGACTTTTGGTTGACCATGGTTGACTTTGATTGAGGTAAACCATGATGAAGCATAGTGAACAATTATCAACCATAGTTAGCCATGGTCAACAAAAATCAGCCATGGTCAACCAAAGTCAACCATAATCAACCAATGTCAACCATGGTCACCCAAAGTCAACCATGCTCAATCAAAGTCAACCATGTTCAACCAAAGTCAAATGGTCAACCAAAGTCAACCATGGTCAGCTAAAGTCTATCGAATTTGACCATGGTTAAAGTCAACTATAGTTATGGTTTACCATGGTTGTATTTGGTTGACTATGGTTGACTTCGGTTTACTATGGTTCAGTTTGGTTGGACTTTTGTTTACCATGGTTAACTTTTGTTTACCATGGTTGACTTTTGTTTACCATGGTTAACTTTGGTAGACCACGACTAACTATGGATGACTTTGGTTGAGCATTGTTGACTTTGTTTGACCACAGTTGACTATGGTTAACTTTGGTTTACCATAGTTGACTTTCATTGATCATAGTCTACTTTAATTGATTATGGTTGAATTTTGATGATCATGGTTGACTTTGGTTGACTGTGGTTGGCTTTGGTTAAACATGGTTGACTTTGGATTATCATGGTTGATTTTGGTTGGCTATGTTTGACTTTGGATGACCATGGTTGACTATGATTGACGTTGGTTGACCATGGTTGACTTTAGGTTGAATTTGGTTGACTATTATTGACATTGGTTCTCCATGGTTGACTTTGGTTGACTTTTGGTTGGCCATGGTTGAGATTGGTTGACTTTTGATTGGCCATGGTTGAGACCTCTGTTTAGGTTTCTTTAGATTGTTCAGTATTAAAATGAAAATCACTTTTAGCATTTTAAATGAGGAAATCCTTCGCTCTACCAACAATGGTGATATCAATGATCGATATTCCCTCCTCTCCATAGTACTTCCATTCTGCTGAAGTGTTGTAATCCTCATGCCTTCCATAAATTTTTCTAATGTTTCCAATTGCATCTACACTCCTCTCCTGTATAAATCTATGTTAGCACCTCAACAACCCACCTAAAATTCTTAGGATTCTTACGATATGTCAGGGACTCCCATTCCAAAAATTTGTAAATAATATTGCATTCTTCTAATTTGTTTGCATTGCTCTATTTTTGGTTGCATGTTTGACTCCTTGGATTATCTTTTATGATGTGATTTGGTGGTTTCCTTGATTTGAATAGATGATTCAACTTTTAATCTTTTTATTCTATAACTCGGCTTTCATAAGATTATGATTTGGGTGTTTGAGTGTCATTTGCATTTTTGGGGGGCTTTTTGGTTGCTTAATGACATTAATTTGCATGTTTTTCATTGAGCTTATCCAAGTTTATTTCATGTTTTGGATTGCTTAAATTGGATTGACTTAGTGTTTCAATAGTGTCATCAAGATTTTAAGTTTTCAAAACATAAATGAATTTATGAGTACTCTGGTGGATCAACATTATTTTATGTCTCGGCGTATATATCAACCATTGCCACACATTTAAATGTGGTTGATATACACCGATCCACGCATATAAGCCATATTAATTATTAAGATGGCTTGCTAGTTGACAGTCGACCCGCAGCTAATATTTAGTGAGTTTTAAAATTAATATTATGGTTATGAAAATAATAATAATAATAATAAGTATTACTATTTTAAATATATATATTTTTAAATATGTTATAAAATAGTTATTTTATAATTTTAATTAATAATAATTAATTATTTAATAACAAATATTAATTTAATTATTTTATAAAAATAATTACTCTATAATTATGTTCAATAAAAATTAAATATTTTCTAATAATACTTATTTAATAATAATTATTATTAACAAATATTGAAATAATTTATTATAATAATTATAAAAAGTAGTATTTTGTAAATATAAAAATAATTATTATTATTATAAATAAGAAAACATAATTATATTAAAAAAATAATAATAATAAATGAAAATAATTTATAATAACGATTCACAATAATAATAATAAGAATTTATATTCTTATTTTTTTATCCTTCTTTATAATAATAATAATAATAATAAAATAATAATTTTTTAAATATTTGATAATAATAAAAATAATTATAAATAAGAAAATACAATTATAATAATTATCAATGAAAATACGAAAAATAATTCTAATAATGTCTAATAATGCTAATAATGTTAATGCCTAATAATGTTTCATAATGTATAATAATGACTAATAATGTGTAATGTATAATGTATAATAATACTAATAATGTTTAATGTCTAATGTTTATTCTTTATAATAATAATAATAAAATAATTTTTTAAATATTTGATAATAATTATAAATAAGAAAATACAATTATAATAATTATAAATGAAAATAATTCTAATAATGTCTAATAATGCTAATAATGTTAATGCCTAATCATGTTTAATAATAAAATATAATGGTTAATAATGTGTAATGTATAATGTATAATAATGATAATAATGTTTAATGTCTAATGTTTATTCTTTATAATAATAATAAGAATAATAATAAGAATTTTTTAAATATTTGATAATAATAAAAATAAGTATAAATAAGAAAATACAATTATAATAATTATAAATAAAAATAATTCTAGTAATGTTTAATAATGTAATATAATGGCTAATAATGTGTAATGTATAATGTATAATAATGTATAATAATACTAATAATGTTTAATGTCTAATGAATAATGTAAGATGTTTAATGTCTAATGTAAGATGTTTAATAATCTCTAATATTTATTAATGTTTATAATGCTAATAATGCCAATCTTAGTGTATTTATTAATATTTTCTAAGGTTTATTAATATTTAATGTCTAATGGGTGATGTTTAATAATCTCTAATGTTTATTAATGTGTAGTGTTTACTTTTATTAATCTTTATAATGCTAATAATGTCAATGTTAATGTCTTTATTAATGTTTTCTAATGGTTGACTATGAGCGAGCATGGTTGACTATAGTTGACTTTGGTTGACCATGGTAGACTTTGGATGAACATGGTTTACCATGGCTAATGGTGGTTGACCATGGTTGACTTAGCTAGACCATGGTTGACTCTGGTTGACCATGGTGGAATTTAGTTGACCATGGTTAGCGACGATTGATTATGGCTGAAAATGGTCGATGATGCTTGATCATGGTTGATTATCGTTCACCTAGGTTGACTTTAGTCTACTATGGTTGAACAAGATTGACTTTGGTTTCCCAAGGTTTAACATGGTGGACTTTTGTTGACTATGGATTAATATGTTTAACCATGGTTGATGTTCGTTGACCATAGTTACCTATGGTTGACTTTAGTTGAACATAGTTGGCCATGGTTAACTATGGTTGACTTTGGTTGACCATGGCTGACTATGGTTGAATTTGGTTGACCACACTTGACTTTGGTTGACCATGGTAGACTTTGGTTTACTATGGTTGACTTTTGCTTAACCATGGTTTACATTAGCTGACCATGGTCAACATTGGTTGGATTTGGGTTGATCATGGTTGCATTTGATTTACTTTGGTTTAGTTTTGGTTGACAATGGCTGACCATGATTAACCATGGTTGAACATGCTTGACTTTGTTTGAACATGGTTGACTTTTGGTTAACCATGGTTGACTTCGGTTGACCATGGCAAACCATGGTTGATATTGGTTGACTTTTGGTTGCTTGTGTTTGAATTTTGGTTGACTATCGTTGACCATGGTTGACTTTCGCTGATCATAGCTGAATTTGGTTGACCATGGTTGACTATAGTTGACCATGATTTACTTTGGTTGACCATGGTTGATGTTTTGATCAACCATATTTGACTTCTGGTTGACCATGGTTGAATTTGGCTACCCAAGGTTGACATTGAACCACAGCTAACTTCAATCCATAGTGGAATTTTAAGCAAAGTTGAGCATCGTATAGCCATTGTTGACTTGAAGTTAAGTTTGACTATATTACACCATCGACGACCATTATATGTGCAAGGTTGACTCCGAGCAAGGTTAACCTTGCTTAAAATACATGGTTGACCATTGTTTGGGCATGGTTGACTTGAAGTCATAGTTGCATTTTAAGCAAGGTTGACTTTGAACCATGGTTGTTCATTGTATAAACATTGCTGACATTAAGCTAAGTTTGATTTTAATGTTAATGTTAATGCTAATCATGATAATAATGTTGTTAATTTTATGTTCTTATTATTATTATGTTATTAATTATATTATTATTTTCATTATATTTTACGTTAATGTTAATGTTAATGCTAATGCTAATATATTAATGCTCGTGTTAATATATTGATTTTATAATGTTATTAATAATTATATTATGTTAGTATTAATTTATATTAATTTATGTTGTTGTTGTTATTAAATGTTATTAATGTTATTATTATTAATTTTATTATGTTTGTTTATGTTTGAATAATATTAACCATGATCATGGTTTAGGATGTGTAATTTTGAGTGTGTTATGTTAACATGACCAGTAAGGATTATCAATGTTAACATTCATGTTAATCTTAACCTTAAAATTAATATTAATATTCAATTTTAAAAATGGAAGTATTTTCACTTTCAAAAATCTAGTTTGTAATAATAGAAATAAAATAAATGGATAACAATTCCAAATGTGAAAAGATGCATAAATTTTTTGTGAGACGAGATGTGAGACTGTAATATTACATGGTTGTATTTGTTCATATAATGATTCTGCATTGTTATTAAAAGAATGATCTTGGTTATTTTCAAAACTTTCAATATGAATCAATTTAATTATTTTTTAATCCATTGCATTTGCTTTTTATAATATTAAACCATTAATTTCTATCAAGGTAGAACAATAGCATTACTCCATTTCATTTAAGTTTTTTTTTAAAGTGTAACAAATTTTAATTATCTTTATCCTTGATATTTCAGAGCTATATAAATGTATTTATACATGAATTTAAAGTAAACAAAATCAATATTCAAATTTTAACCAAGCTATATAAATGTATTTATACATGAATTTAAAATAAACAAAAGCAATATTCAAACTTTAACGCCAAGATTCAAAATAATATGTGTCCTAAAACCATATATATTTAATAATATGCATCGTGTATGGTACATGTTGGGGGTGAGGGCTGGGTGGGTGATTTTTTTTATTTTAATAATGAATGGTCAGATTTAACTGATACCCGAATATGCTTCGTATGACGCATAAATCAACGATTTAGATTTGTTGAGTTAACTTACGAGCATGTTTAATTCCAACCGACACCATAGTTTTTTAAATTCATATTCGTGTAAATTCATATGCGTTTTGTTTTGGAGCATTGAAATTTAATGAAACTCGTGAACAGGTTTAAATTCAATCGCGAGATGGCTGGCAGTTTCAAATAAATGTTGACACGACACGGATGGCTACCCATCCATTTCTCCAGTACGCTGGGCAATGCAACGGCGGCATCGTGTGGCCAGACGGCGGCATCGTGTGGCCAGACGGAAGGAATCTAAAGCCTCGGGATTGAAACGGCTCAAGATTAACACTCATAAACCGATCCAAGCATTCAAGCGAGTATGCTGTGATTTATTTTCAGGTTTAAATACCGAAATATGGGGATCAAGGATGAGGAGGAGCAGGTGAAGATGTTGAGTTTATGGGCGAGTGGAGCAAGGGTTTTGATTGGATTGGGAGAGAAAGGCGTTCAATATGAATACCAAGAAGATAATTTCGTCTCCAAGAGCAACCTCTTACTGCAAATGAATCAGGTTTACAAGAATGCACCCGTTCTCATCCACAACGACAACCCTGTTTGCGAGTCTCTGATCATCATTCTCCAATACATAGAGAGGCCTGGACCAGATCTAAGACCAAGCTCGTGCAAGAATCTGGGCAGACTTTGTCGAAAATAAGGTATTCATATTCAGATGCTCTAAATACTTGAATCAATTCGTGATTAACCCTTGTCTCGCAGGGATCTTGAGGCGCCACTCCATTCACAAGCATTGCATTGTAACTATTGAAATAGGCCGCCGACTCTTGCAGACAGAGCACACCAACGATCAGTTGCACAAGGAAAAAGAGCTACGGTGCACTCAGAGATTGGAGACCGCAGACTGGATATCTGGTATAAATGAAGACTGCACGCCGGATATTGGAGAATGCATGCTCTATATCTGGTGTAAACAAGCTTTACCAGTTTGGTGTAAACAAGCTTTACTCTATTGAATTCCGAATTCCCTGGGCATTCATCGCACTTATCTTATTGGGCATTTCATATAAATTTTATTAGTGTTTATTGGAGTTTCCTGATACTATGTACATATTAATATTAATATTAGCAAATGTCATTCCCCTTGTGCCAAGTATGCCAAAAATAGTGAAGCATAATAGTTGTTATGCCTGTGGTAGGTCAAAAAAAACAAGTTCGTCATTGTAATAGGTAAATATGGTTTCCTCATATCTATTTATAAGCACATAAATCTCTGCTTTAACCTCCTCTAATTACATGGATATCAATATGTTCCTTCTACAGCAGGTTGCACGACTATATACTATACAATGGCCGCATTATACAACCATTATATTTTATAGAAAACCATAGATTTATTGTGACAAAATCCCATGTACAATATTTTTTCAATATCAAGTACGGATGGTAAATTAGGCAAGCTATACAGAAAATCCCAGGCCAGCCGGTGATTCCCGTACCAGGAATGAGGCTGAGGCAGAATGAATATATTATATAAGAGTAGTCCAAACCTACATATATATATTTTTTCCATCAATTCTGTCTTAAATCTGGTAATTGGGATCATTTGAATTGTAAATATTAGTTATTTCACAATTCAAAATCCAATTGTAACAGTCAATTTTGTTTGAAATCTGGTTGGGATCGTTGTTTGAAAGACAAATATATCCATATTCTAAACACAACTTGGAAAGCAAATATAACGAATCTTCATCTTTGTACAAACTTGAAGACGAGTGGACAGATCTTTCCAAAAAAATCAACATTAAAACTCCAAAAGACCAGAGAAGAGCGCACAAATTCTTCCTACAGCTAAATTTTATATATTCACTGTATTTGACAAACATAATTAATGCGTTAGTTGTAGCATCCTCAGGACTTACGTACTCCGGTTAAAAGTGGAATGTAAAAGTTGGTATGCAGGCATACAGTTCAGATTTTTCATCTTGCTTTCTTGGAAAATGATTAATTAAATTTTTTTTTAATAAGTCAATTGTTTTGCAAATTTAAAAGGCATGCAATGACAATCATACAGCGCAGATTATAAGATTTTTGTTTTTTTTAAATAATGAAGTTTGATTGTTTTGCAAATTAGAAAATTATGCAATCAATATACAACTCAAATTTACTTAATCGGTTTGTTTGGACAAGAATGAATTAAATATTTTCTCACCGTTGATACAGTTCAGTCTGTTTAATTTGATTGATAATAGAAATTTGTATAATTTTATGCTTTATTTTTTTATTGGTTGCTTTGGTTTTAATAATTAAAGTATGTTTATAATGTTTTGTATCATTAGTTGATATCATAAACTTTGTATTAAAATTATTAAAAAAATAATATTAATATTATGAATGTTATATAATATTAATAATAATATTACTAATATTAATAAACTTAATATTAATAATATTAATAAACTTAGGACACATGTCCCATGTTATATTATTTTATGTTTATAAGATTTGTTTTAATTAATTTATATATTCGAATTAGATAATGATGAAATTTAATGTCTCTCTTTATATATATATATATATATATATATATATATATATATATATTAATTAATATAAAATTTAAAAATTTATTATTTTTAAAGTTATAATACTAAGTTGTTATAATTTTATAATACTAAGTTGTAATAATATTAACATTAATATTATTACTAATCACTAACAAAATTATTATTAGCATTACATTAAATTAGCAATGTTTTACAACATTAATAATATCAAAAAATAATACTAATTTTTTATATTTACATTAACATTCATATTATTACTAATCACTAATAAAATTATTATTGGCAATATTAATCATTAACAATGTTCTACAACATTAATAATAATATAAAAAATAATATTAACTACATTGATAACAATAACAATATTGATTAACATTATAAAGAATGACATAAAATTAAAATAATATACATTAATTAAAATGATTAACTTTTTTAAATTAATAACATATAAAAATGAATATAAAATTAACAACATTATAAATAATAATAAGAAAATATTGATTAGCATTTATAAAATGTTATGAATAATAAAAATATCATTAATTAAACTAACAACATTGATAACATTATTAATAAAATTAATAATCTTAACTAGAAAAACATTAACAATAATAATATTAATATTAACAATTAAATTAACATAAACATGAAAATAATATTTATATTAATATTGATAATAACATTTATAACATTATTATCAACATTATTAATATTATACAACAGCAACAATCATAATAATGATGATGAGGCTAATGATAACCTAAATAACAATAATGTTATCATTAGTTAAGTTAATGTTATAATAATATTAATATTACAAAGCAATTATAATAATAATATTGTTAACATTAATATTAGAAAATATTAATATAAACCTCAATCATAACATTTATGGATATCTTTTTTTTTGGTAAGTTGCAGAGCAGAAATTTAATTATCATAAATTGAATGTACATCTAGAGCTGAGTAGAGTTTTGCATATTGGGGAGGCCTCATATGGTGAAGCCACCATCCCAATTGCTCAAAAATACTGTAATGACTGACATAATACAAAATTGAGACCTCTGGAGTATGGTCTGCCCTTAAAAAAGTTGGGGCTTTCTTCAAAAAATAAAACCTATTATGTCTAACTATGCAGAAAAAAAGACTATGCAGAAAATAGAAGCAAAAGAGCTGATAGTCACAGAGGTAACCCGGAGCAATGGCCGCCCAGGTTTCATTCTGCCGGTGGTTTCTCTGGGTCGTCCTCGATGATGGGGCAGGCTGCATAGTATTCTTCAAAAATCCCTGGAGGGGGCGGCGGAGGAGAACCTGGAGTATGCATTCCATCCTAGGTGGCATTGGGTCCCGGAGCAGTGCTTTTGTTCTTCATTCATGGCGATTTCTTCATTTTTTCCATTATGTTTTATAGGTTCTGAATTGTTGCCAATGGAGAAAACCTCCTAGGTCTTTATGGATATCTTAAGTCAACAATAATAAAAAATATTCAAAGAAAGTTGACCTAATCTTAACATGGTCAATCATAGTCAATATTATTCAAACATTATCAAACAGAGTCAATCATGATTGGCATAAGTTAACGCGAGTCAACCATAGAAACACATTATTAACCATGGTCAACCATACCCAACCAAAATCAACCATAGTTAATATTATTTAAACATTGTCAATGATGGTCGACGTAAGTTAACTACAGTAGACCATAGAAACACATGATTTACCATGGTAACTATACCCAACCAAACTCAACCATGGAAAAACATATTCAGACATGATAAACCATAGTCAACGATGATCAACCATAGTCAACTTTGCTTAGCCAAAGTCAACCATAGTCAACTTTGGTCATCCAAAGTCAACCATAGTCAACCACGGTCATCCAAAGTCAAGTAATGTCAACCATGGTAAACCAAAGTCAACTATAGTAAACCATGCTCAGCCATAGTTAACCAAAGTCGACCAAAGTCAACCAAAGTCAACTAAAATCAACCATGGTCAACCAATGTCAACCATGGTTAATGAAAATCAACCTTGCTCAACGAAAGTCAACCATTGCTAACCAAAGTTAAACATGGTAAACCATAATCAGCCAAAGTCAACCATCCTCAAATATAGTCAACCATCCACAACCATAGTAAACCATTCTCAATCATAGTCATCGAATGGTTGACAATGGTCAACCAAAGTCAACCATGGTCAACCATAGTCAAGCATACTCAACCATGACCAAGCATGGTCAACCATAACCAACCATTATAACCCATAGCCATCCAAAGTCAATTATGGTCAATCAAAATCAACCAAAGTTAACCATGGTCAACTAAAGTTACCCATGGTTAACCATGGTCAACCAAAGTCAACCATGGTCAACCATAGTCAACCATGGTCAACCATAAACAAGTAAACCAAACAAACCATGGTCATGGAAAGGCAACCATGGTCAAAAGAACTCAACCATGGTCAACCATAAACAAGTCAACTAAACGAACCATGGTCAAGGAAAGACAACCATGGTCAACCATAGCTAACAAAGGTCAACCATGGTAAACCATAGCTAACCACAGGTCAACCAAATCCAACCATTGTCAACGAATGTCAACCATGTTCAACCATAGTTAACCATGGTCAACGAAAGTCAACCATAGTTAACCATGGTCAACGAAAGTCAACCATAGTGAACCATAGTCAAACATAGTCAGCTATGGACAACCATAATCAACTATAGTCAACTGTGCTCAACCATAGTCAACCATATCCAACCATTGTAAATCGAAGTCATCTGAAGCCAACTGTGGTTGTCCAAATTCACCCATGATCAACCAAAGGCAACCACGATGAGACAAAATTCAACCAAAGTCAATTTTGGATAGCCAAATTCAACCATGGTAAACCGTAGGCAACAATAGTCAACCATAGTTAACCATGTTCAACCAAAGTCAACAAAGCTCGGCCAAAGTCAACAATGGTCAACCAAAATGAAGAGTGGTCAACCAAAGTCAATCAAAGTCAACCATGCTTATCGATGGTCAACCACGGTGAATCATTCTCAACCAAAACTCATCATAAGTCAACCATGGTCTACCAAAAGTCAACCATGGTAAACGAAAGTCAACCAAAGTCACCCATGGTTAACTTTGGTTAGCGAAAGTAAACTTTGGTTAGCCGTAGTAAACCAAAGTCAACCATGGTTAACTATGGTTAACCATGGTAAACAATATTTAACCAAAGTTAACTAAAGCAATCCATGGTCAGCCAAATTCAACCATGATCAACCAAAGTCAACCATGGTCAGCCAATGTCAATCATACTTAGCCAAAGTCAACGAAAAGTCAACCAAAGCCAATTTTGGTCTTCCAAAGTCAACCATATTCAACCATGGTCAAGCATAGTCAACCAAAGATAGCCAAAAGTCAACCTTAGTTAACTAAAGTCAACCATAGTGAACCATAATCAACCAAAGTCAACCATCACAAAGTAAAGTCGACCATGGTCAATAAAAATTCAACCAAAGTCAACCATGGTCAACCAAAGCCAACCAAATTCGCCCATGGTTAACAATAGTCAACCACGGTTAACCAAATTCAACCATGGTAAACCATTGTCAACCACAGTTAACCATATTAAACCATAGTATACCATATACAACCATGATCGGCCATAGTGAACCAAAGTCAATCATGGTCAACCAAAGTCAACCATGGTCAACCAAAGTCAATCAAGGTCAACCAAAAGTCAACCATACTCAACGATGGTCAACCATTATTAACCAAAAGTCAACAATGGTCTACCAAACTTCATACATGGTTAAGCAAAGTCTACCAACATTATCCATGCTTAACTTTGGTCAGCGAATGGCAACTTTGGTTAGCCAAAGTCAACTTTGGTCAACCATGGTCAACCATAAACAAGTAAACCAAACAAACCATGGTCATGGAAAGGCAACCATAAACAAGTCAACTAAACAAACCATGGTCAAGGAAAGACAACCATGGTCAACCATAACTAACAAAGGTCAACCATGGTCAACCATAGCTAACCACAGGTCAACCAAATCCAACCATTATCAACGAATGTCAACCATGTTCAACCATAGTTAACCATGGTCAACGAAAGTCAACCATAGTTAACCATGGTCAACAAAATTCAACCATGGTGAACCATAGTCAAACATAGTCAACTATGGAAAACCATAATCAACTATAGTCAACTGTGCTCAACCATAGTCAACCATATCCAACCATTGTAAATCGAAGTCATCCGAAGCCAACCGTGGTTGTCCAAATTCACCCATGATCAACCAAAGTCAACCACGATGACACAAAATTCAACCAAAGTCAATTTTGGATAGCCAAATTCAACCATGGTAAATCGTAGGCAACGATAGTCAACCATAGTTAACCATGTTCAACCAAAGTCAACAAAGCTCGGCCAAAGTCAACAATGGTCAACCAAAATGAAGAGTGGTCAACCAAAGTCAACCATGCTTAACGATGGTCAACCACGGTGAATCATTCTCAACCAAAAGTCATCATAAGTCAACCATGGTCTACCAAAAGTCAACCATGGTAAACGAAAGTCAACCAAAGTCACCCATGGTTAACTTTGGTTAGCGAAAGTAAACTTTGGTTAGCCGTAGTAAACCAAAGTCAACCATGGTTAACTATGGTTAACCATGGTAAACAATATTTAACCAAAGTTAACTAAAGCAATCCATGGTCAGCCAAATTCAACCATGATCAACCAAAGTCAACCATGGTCAGCCAATATCAATCATACTTAGCCAAAGTCAACGAAAAGTCAACCAAAGCCAATTTTGGTCTTCCAAAGTCAACCATATTCAACCATGGTCAAGCATAGTCAACCAAAGACAGCCAAAAGTCAACCTTAGTTAACTAAAGTCAACCATAGTGAACCATAATCAACCAAAGTCAACCATCACAAAGTAAAGTCGACCATGGTCAATAAAAATTCAACCAAAGTCAACCATGGTCAACCAAATTTGCCCATGGTTAACAATAGTCAACCACGGTTAACCAAATTCAACCATGGTAAACCATTGTCAACCACAGTTAACCATATTAAACCATAGTATACCATATACAACCATGATCGGCCATAGTGAACCAAAGTCAATCATGGTCAACCAAAGTCAACCATGGTCAACCAAAGTCAATCAAGGTCAACCAAAAGTCAACCATACTCAACGATGGTCAACCATTATTAACCAAAAGTCAACAATGGTCTACCAAAATTCATACATGGTTAAGCAAAGTCTACCAACATTATCCATGCTTAACTTTGGTCATCGAATGGCAACTTTGGTTAGCCAAAGTCAACTTTGGTTAGTCCAAGTCAACCATGGTCAACCAAATTCAATACGGTTAACCATGGTCAACCATAATCAAACAAAGTCAACTGAAGCCAGCCATGGCCATCCAAATTCAACCATGATTAACCAAAATTCAACCAAGGTCAACCAAAAGTCAACCAAACTCAACTTTGGTCGTCCAAAGTCAATCATAGTCAACCATGACCAACTAAAGTTAGCCCTGTTCAATCGAACTCAACCATCATGAACAAAAGTCAACCATGGCCAACTAAATTTAACCATGTTCAATCGAAATCAACCATCATGAACAAAAGTCAACCATGGCCAACTAAAGTTAACCATGTTCAACTGAAGTCAATGATGCTTGTCAAGAGTAAACCATAGTCAACCATAGTCAACAAAAGTCAACCATGGTCAAACATAATAAACCATGGACAACAATGGTTAACCATTCTCAACCATAGTCAACCAATGGTTGACCATTATCAACCATAGTCAAGCATAGTTGACCATGATCAACCATAGTCAACCATAGCCAACCATAATAACCCATGGTCAACCAAAGTCAACCATGATAAATCAAAGTAAACCATGGTCAACCATGGTTGACCATAGTTACCCATGGTCAACGATGGTCAGCCAAATTCAACCATGGTTGACCAAAGTTACACATGCTCAGCGATGGTCTACCGAAGTTAACCTTAGTCATGGAAAGACAAACATGGTAAAAAAAACTCAACCATGGTCAACCATAAACAAGTGAACTAAACAAACCATGGTCAAGGAAAGACAACCATGGTCAACCATAGCTAGCAAAGGTCAACCATGGTCAACCATAGCTAACCACAGGTCAACCAAATCCAACCATTGTCAACGAATGTCAACCATGTTCAACCATAGTTAACCATGGTCAACGAAAGTCAACCATAGTTAACCATGGTCAATGAAAGTCAACCATGGTGAACCATAGTCAAACATAGTCAGCTATGGACAACCATAATCAACTATAGTCAACTGTGCTCAACCATAGTCAACCATATCCAACCATTGTAAATCGAAATCATCCGAAGCCAACCGTGGTTGTCCAAATTCACCCATGATCAACCAAAGTCAACCACGATGAGACAAAATTCAACCAAAGTCAATTTTGGATAGCCAAATTCAACCATGGTAAACCGTAGGCAATGATAGTCAACCAAAGCCACCCAAAATTCTACCTTAGTCAACCAAAGTGAACAATGGTCAACCATAGTGAACCATAATCAACCAAAGTCAACCATGGAAAAGTAAAGCCGAATATGGTTAATAAAAATTCAACCATAGTGAACCATGGTTAGTAATAGTCAACCAAAGTGGACCATGGTCAACCATAGTTAACGATGTTCAACCAAAGTCAACAAAGCTCAGCCAAAGTCAACAATGGTCAACCAAAGTCAACAATGGTCAAGCACAGTTGACCATGATCAACCATGGTCAACCATAGCCAACCATAATAACCCATGGTCAACCAAAGTCAACCATGATAAATCAAAGTAAACCGTGGTCAACCATGGTTGACCATAGTTATCCATGGTCAACGATGGTCAGCCAAAGTCAACCATGGTTGACCAAAGTTACGCATGGTCAGCGATGGTCTACCGAAGTTAACCTTAGTCAACCATAGTCAACCATGGTCAACCATAGACAACCATAGTCAACCAACACCAACAATGTTAAAGCAAAGTCAACCATAGTTAACTATAATGAAACATGATTAATGAAAATCAATTAAGGTCAACCAAAGTCAATTATGTTCAACCATGGTCAAGAATGTTCAACCATAGTCAACCATAAACATCCAAAGTCAACGATGTTGACTATTGTCAACCATGGTCAAGCATGGTTGACAATATGTGTCCCGTTTTGGTATTTCTTCAAGTGAGGGTGTGTCTCTTTTCTGGTCTTACTTCAGGCGAGCGTGAGAAGATGGTTGGATACGTGCATTTACTATCAGATTGGAGAGCACTTTACAAAAAGCCTTCCTCAACCTGCTGCAATGAATTGAATCAGTTGGCATTATTTTTACATCTGGCTTCCTCTGTGGCATTGTCTTTGGATATGGCCTTCGATACTCCAGAGTGGCTTTTGTGATCATTCTGCAGGCGAGCGTGAGAAGATGATACCAGACGTGCATTACTATCAGATAGTAGAGCATTACAATGAGGAAAAATAACATGAATACTGCAGGACTGCTTAGTAGATATATCATAATGACTTCTTCACCCTGCTGCAATGAATTGAATGAGTGTGTATTTTTTTAACCTCTGGGTTCTTGTGGTGTGTACTATGGTCTTCATTTTCTCTGGATATATTCTTCGGAACTCCAGAGTGGCTTTTATGATCATTCTGCAGGCGAGCGTGAGAAGATGATACCGGACGTGCATTACTATCAGATAGTAGAGCATTACAATGAGGAAAAATAACATGAATACTGCAGGACTTCTTAGTAGATATATTATAATGATTTCTTCACCCTGCTGCAATTAATTGAATTAGTTTGTATTTTTTTAACCTCTGGCTTCTTGTGGCGTGTACTATGGTCTTCATTTTCTCTGGATATATTCTTCGAAACTTCAGAGTGGCCTTCTGGTCCTCTTCTGGTCTTCCTTCAGGTGAGAGTGAGAAGATGATTCATGATACCAGAGCTGCATTACTATCGGATTGCGGAGCATTTTATCTAAGGCTTCCTATGTGTTTAGATTTATTAAAATATCTTTCTCACCCTAGCTGCAATGAAGTAGATGAGTTGGTATTTGTTTTGACTTTACTACGTCTTCACCGAATGGCACGCTTCCTCTTCCTCTTCGGTGCCTCTCGACATGTTCTTCAATACTTCAGCGTGGCCTTTACTGATTAGATTTGGTATTCATTCAAGTGAGCGTGTTGGTCTTGTATTTGGTTTTTAGATGAATGGTATGGCCATTTAAGATGGACTTTTGTGCAATATGTGGTCTGCCTTGTTATTCTTTCAAACGAGCGTTCTTCTGTATGGTCTTCCTACAGGCGAGCGCGTGAAAGTGACAAGGGATGCTTAATACTATTAACATTGCAAGGTACTTCGAGGAATAACAGCATCAATTTGCAGAATGCTTGTACCTCAACTAACCAAAGCTTACCATGATGTCAGCAGATATATCAAATTCTCTCACTCATTCTAGAGGTGTAATGAAATGTTTTGAGATCTGCCTATTCCTATGGATTCAGATCTGCTATAGATCTGCTAGTTATCATGGTATTTTGATTAATAACTCAGTTGTAGAAATGTATCATTATCAACCATTTTTATGTCAATATGGCCCATCTTTGCGAACTCTTCTAGTCTAGTGCCCTTTTCTATAGGGCGGTGTCACTTTCTTCCCAGCTTACTAAAATATCAGGTGTAAGGGTATAACAGATTTTCCTACCCTGCCCATTATATTGCCCTAAAGTAAAGTAATATAATGAATTGGGATCTTTTCTCCTTCCCAAGTCATGTCATGTGATGAATTGACATTTCTTGACCTTGCTATTGGGCAACAATATTGGATAGCAACAATATTGAATTTGAATGGGCGTTTCTTGATCTTACTATTGGGCAACAATATTGAAGTTCCCATAACCAGTAACCAGGAAACACAATATTGAATTTGAATGGGCGTTTCTTGACCTTACTATTGGGCAACAATATTGAAGTTCCCATAACCAGTAACCAGGAAACTTGTATAGGACGGGCCGGCCACTATAGTCCTTTGGTTTAAATATATTGTCAAATCATTTACAGGAACATGTATAGGACGGGCCGGCCACTATAGACCTTTGTTTATACATACACATCTAGAGCTGGACGATGTAACGGCCCTCTTCTTCCTCGGGATTCTATTTTGTGACGGGAGGAATTCTATAAGGGTATTTTTTTTTCATTTATTTCCTAGGTAATTTCTTTGATATTTAGGAAATGCAAAGAGAAATCAAAGCTGTGTAATTTCTTTGATATTTTAGGAAATGCAAAGAGAGCACTATATTGTCGACCTATGGAATTTGTACATACAAGTATAATATGGTAGATTCATTTTAAATAAAAGGATCATAGCGTTGCTCTATTTCATAGGAGTTTTTTAGTCCTGCCTGATTATTTAAAATTCAAGAAAATAAAAAAAACATCCTACATTGTATTTCTTACCAACCCCGGTAAATATTTCACTGATTTGACATTATTTGCCATTTTTTAGTCCATCTGTTGACTGCCTGACAAGTTGTTGCGCTACTCAGTGTCAGAATTAATGTATTCCCAAATCCATTCTAGCCACTACGTGGCAAAGGCGGACATGACCATCGCATAGATTCGAGCTGAGATGATGAAGTCCATCCTTTTGTAAGTACGGATGGAGCTGCAGTTCGCCCACAGCTAGCGAAGGCTAAATCCCTCTGCCGTGAGAGCTTTGCTGGAGGAGAATGTTGAATCCCTCTGTCGTCGTGAGAGCTTTGCTGGCGGTGCTCAGTGAATCATGTATGAATACTCGGGAGGTTAAGACGGGGCCAGTGGGAGGTGATAGGCCATATTGTACTGTGTGGTTAAGCTATTGGTCTGTACATATAGATGATTTTTGTTATTGTTCATATAGATGAATTTTTTTTGTTGTTTAAATGAAGGAATGATTTGTTGTTATCTGGAAAACTTTAACTGTCGTCGGATAAAGTGTCTCATGCTTCGGGTTGCAATTCAAGGATTTGATATATGAAGCTTCGGCCTGAGTTTTTTTTAAATAACTACCGTTTAGTTTCCTGCAAACAAGCACTTGTTCAACTTCTGTTGCCTTTCACTGTAAAATATTTTTTTTATTTTTGCATGTATGAAAATAGTCTATGATCAACTGACGAGATGGGAATAGATTAATTGATGAGATTGCTTTAATATTTGGTAAAATTTAAATCAGTAGTCAATATCATGGGGCCGTAGATATGTATGATATAAACTAGCAAGCCATATTAATATTAATAATATGGCTTATATACGCCGATCGACGTATATCTATTGTTTAAATGTGGTTGATATACGCCGATCGGCGTATATAAGCCATATTATTAATATTAATATGGCTTGCTAGTTGACGGTCGGCCTCCCGAGAATAATTTATCAGTTTTAATTATTATTTATTAAATTATTTATTATAAAAAAATATTATTATTATTACAAAGGTTAATAGTATAATTATTATTAATATTATTATTATAATGATTTCTATTAAAATAATAATAATTATTGTTATTAGAATTTAAACAATACATCGCAATGTGGCATATGTTTAATAATAATAATAATATATTATTAGTATTATTATTATTAAAGTTGTGAATTCTCCTTATAAATTATTTTATAAATATAATAAAATAATAAATAAGAAAATAATATTTAAAAAAATAAATAAATAAGAACCACAGTTTTTAATGTGGTTGATATTCGCTCATCAGCCTATATCAACCATGGCCACACATTTAAAAACTGGTTGATATAGGTCGATCGGAAAATATCAACCACATTAAAAAATGTGGTTGTTGCTAGTGGCCAATCGACCCACCCAAGAAATAACTAAATTAAAATAATAATAATAATTCAAAATAAAAATAAAAATAAATACATTGAGTTAAAAAAAAAAAATATTAAAACATATTAAATATTAAATTAAATAAAATAAATAATTTAATTTAATTTAACTTAACTTAATTTAATTTAATTACTTTAATTTAATTTAACTTTTAATATGGTTTAATATGTTTTATTTAATTTAATTTTTAATATGTTTTAAAGATTTAATTTAATTTAACTTAGCTTAACTTAACTTTATTTTATTTTATTAAATAAAATTAAACAAAATCAAATAAATTTAATATAACTTAAAAAATTAAATTAAATAATTAAAACATATTAAAAATTAAATTAAATTAAATGTATTAAACCATATTAATTTAATTTAATTTTTAATAATTTAATTAGTAATATGGTTTAATACGTTTTATTTAATTTGATTTTTAATATGTTTTAATTATTTAATTTATTTAATTTAACTTAACTTAACTTAACTTAATTGTATTTAATTGTATTTAATTGTATTTAATTTGTCTAAATAAAATAAAATTAATTTAATTTAATTGAAAAAATTAAATTAAATAATTAAAACATATTAAAAATAAATTAAATTAAACATATTAAACCATATTAAAAATTAAATTAAAATTAAATTAAATTAAGTTAAATTAAATTAAATTAAAGTATTTAAATTAAATAAAGTGAAATTAATTAAATTAAATTAATTATTAATTAAATTAATTTTAACTAATTATATTAAATTAAATTAAATTAATTAAATTATGATAAGTGATATGTTTGATTTAATAATACTACAAGTAAAAATGAACGAATATAAGTAAATTAAATTAAAAATGAATGGAAAGTAAAGTGAAGTAAATTAAATAAATAAAAGGAAAGTAAATTAAATAAAGTAAAAAAATAAAATAAAGTCAAATGAAGAATTTAAAAGAAAAAGTTGAAACAAATAGAGTCAAATAAAGAATTAAAATAGAATAAAAAATACAAAAATAAACAAGTGGAAACAAAATAAAATTAAAATAAAGGAAATTAAAAAAAAAAAAGGCAAATAAAAGCAAAGTAAAAAAACGAAGTAAATAAATAGAGTAAAATAAAGAAGTAAAAGAAAATTAATAAATAAATATAAGTGAAAAAAAAATTAAATAAATAAAACGTAAAATAAATGAAATAAAAAAATTAATAAAAATATTAAAACATATTAATATTGAAATTAAATTAATTTAAATTAAATATAAATAAAAATATTAAAACATATTAAAAATTAAATTAAAATATGATAACATATCAAAAATTAAATTTAAATTAAATGGTCAATTAAAGTCAACCATGGTAAACTAAGGTGTACCAAAGTCAACCATGGTTAAAGTCAAATATAGTTATGGTTGACCATGGTTGAATATTGTTGAATTTGATCGAATATGGTTGATAACGGTTGACTTTCTTTGACTATTGTAACTTTGATTGACCATGGTCGATTTTGGTTGACCATGGTTGACTATGGTAGACTATGGTTGGATTTGGTTGACCATGGTTTACTTTGGTTGATAGTGGTTGATGATGGTTGACTGTGGTTGAATATGGTTGACTTTGTTTGACTCTTGTCAACCTTTGTTAACCATGGTCAACTAAAGGCAACCATGATCATCCAAGTTAAACCATGATCAGCTAAAGTCAACCATGATCAACCAAAGTCAACAAAAGTTGACCATGGTAAACCAAAGTTAACCATAGTCAACAATGGTCAACCAAAGTCAATGATACTTAACCAAAGTCAACCATGGCCAACCAAAGTCAACCATGGTCAACTTAAGTCAACCATAGTAAACTAAAAGCAACCATGGTCAACTAAAGTCAACTATAGTTATGGTTGACCATGGTTGAATATTGTTGAATTTGGTCGAATATGGTTAATTATGGTTGACTTTGTTTCACTATGGTTAACTTTGATTGACCATGGTTTCCATTGGTTGACCATGGTTGACTATGGTAGACAATGGTTAGATCTGGTTGACTTTGGTTGACTTTTGGTTCAGTGTGGTTGACATTGGTTGATGATGGTGACTATGGTTGACTTTGTTTGATTATTGTTAACCTTTGTTAACCATGGTTGACTTTTATTAACCATGGTTCAGAATGGCTGTCGTTCATTGACAATGGTTTAGTTTGGTTGACTTTGGTTGGCCATGGTTGACTTTGGCTAACCATGATTGACAATGATTACCTATGGTTGACTTTGGTTGACAAATGGATGAATTTGGTTGAGTATGGTCGACCATGGTTAACTATGGTGGACCATTGTTGACTTTGGTTGACCTTGGTTTAGTTTAGTTTACCTTTGTTAACTTTGGTGGATCTTGTTTGACTTTGGTTAAATTTTGGTTGACCATAGAAAACTTTGGAAGACTATGGTTGACTATCGTTTACTTTGGTTGACTTTGGCTAGGTATGGTTGGCTTCGGACAACCATGGTTGACTTTGGTAGACTTTTGGTTGACCATGGTTGACTTTGATTGAGGTAAACCATGATGAAGCATAGTGAACAATTATCAACCATAGTTAGCCATGGTCAACAAAAATCAGCCATGGTCAACCAAAGTCAACCATAATCAACCAATGTCAACCATGGTCACCCAAAGTCAACCATGCTCAATCAAAGTCAACCATGTTCAACCAAAGTCAAATGGTCAACCAAAGTCAACCATGGTCAGCTAAAGTCTATCGAATTTGACCATGGTTAAAGTCAACTATAGTTATGGTTTACCATGGTTGTATTTGGTTGACTATGGTTGACTTCGGTTTACTATGGTTCAGTTTGGTTGGACTTTTGTTTACCATGGTTAACTTTTGTTTACCATGGTTGACTTTTGTTTACCATGGTTAACTTTGGTAGACCACGACTAACTATGGATGACTTTGGTTGAGCATTGTTGACTTTGTTTGACCACAGTTGACTATGGTTAACTTTGGTTTACCATAGTTGACTTTCATTGATCATAGTCTACTTTAATTGATTATGGTTGAATTTTGATGATCATGGTTGACTTTGGTTGACTGTGGTTGGCTTTGGTTAAACATGGTTGACTTTGGATTATCATGGTTGATTTTGGTTGGCTATGTTTGACTTTGGATGACCATGGTTGACTATGATTGACGTTGGTTGACCATGGTTGACTTTAGGTTGAATTTGGTTGACTATTATTGACATTGGTTCTCCATGGTTGACTTTGGTTGACTTTTGGTTGGCCATGGTTGAGATTGGTTGACTTTTGATTGGCCATGGTTGAGACCTATGTTTAGGTTTCTTTAGATTGTTCAGTATTAAAATGAAAATCACTTTTAGCATTTTAAATGAGGAAATCCTTCGCTCTACCAACAATGGTGATATCAATGATCGATATTCCCTCCTCTCCATAGTACTTCCATTCTGCTGAAGTGTTGTAATCCTCATGCCTTCCATAAATTTTTCTAATGTTTCCAATTGCATCTACACTCCTCTCCTGTATAAATCTATGTTAGCACCTCAACAACCCACCTAAAATTCTTAGGATTCTTACGATATGTCAGGGACTCCCATTCCAAAAATTTGTAAATAATATTGCATTCTTCTAATTTGTTTGCATTGCTCTATTTTTGGTTGCATGTTTGACTCCTTGGATTATCTTTTATGATGTGATTTGGTGGTTTCCTTGATTTGAATAGATGATTCAACTTTTAATCTTTTTATTCTATAACTCGGCTTTCATAAGATTATGATTTGGGTGTTTGAGTGTCATTTGCATTTTTGGGGGGCTTTTTGGTTGCTTAATGACATTAATTTGCATGTTTTTCATTGAGCTTATCCAAGTTTATTTCATGTTTTGGATTGCTTAAATTGGATTGACTTAGTGTTTCAATAGTGTCATCAAGATTTTAAGTTTTCAAAACATAAATGAATTTATGAGTACTCTGGTGGATCAACATTATTTTATGTCTCGGCGTATATATCAACCATTGCCACACATTTAAATGTGGTTGATATACACCGATCCACGCATATAAGCCATATTAATTATTAAGATGGCTTGCTAGTTGACAGTCGACCCGCAGCTAATATTTAGTGAGTTTTAAAATTAATATTATGGTTATGAAAATAATAATAATAATAATAAGTATTACTATTTTAAATATATATATTTTTAAATATGTTATAAAATAGTTATTTTATAATTTTAATTAATAATAATTAATTATTTAATAACAAATATTAATTTAATTATTTTATAAAAATAATTACTCTATAATTATGTTCAATAAAAATTAAATATTTTCTAATAATACTTATTTAATAATACTTATTATTAACAAATATTGAAATAATTTATTATAATAATTATAAAAAGTAGTATTTTGTAAATATAAAAATAATTATTATTATTATAAATAAGAAAACATAATTATATTAAAAAAATAATAATAATAAATGAAAATAATTTATAATAACGATTCACAATAATAATAATAAGAATTTATATTCTTATTTTTTTATCCTTCTTTATAATAATAATAATAATAATAAAATAATAATTTTTTAAATATTTGATAATAATAAAAATAATTATAAATAAGAAAATACAATTATAATAATTATCAATGAAAATACGAAAAATAATTCTAATAATGTCTAATAATGCTAATAATGTTAATGCCTAATAATGTTTCATAATGTATAATAATGACTAATAATGTGTAATGTATAATGTATAATAATACTAATAATGTTTAATGTCTAATGTTTATTCTTTATAATAATAATAATAAAATAATTTTTTAAATATTTGATAATAATAAAAATAATTATAAATAAGAAAATACAATTATAATAATTATAAATGAAAATAATTCTAATAATGTCTAATAATGCTAATAATGTTAATGCCTAATCATGTTTAATAATAAAATATAATGGTTAATAATGTGTAATGTATAATGTATAATAATGATAATAATGTTTAATGTCTAATGTTTATTCTTTATAATAATAATAAGAATAATAATAAGAATTTTTTAAATATTTGATAATAATAAAAATAAGTATAAATAAGAAAATACAATTATAATAATTATAAATAAAAATAATTCTAGTAATGTTTAATAATGTAATATAATGGCTAATAATGTGTAATGTATAATGTATAATAATGTATAATAATACTAATAATGTTTAATGTCTAATGAATAATGTAAGATGTTTAATGTCTAATGTAAGATGTTTAATAATCTCTAATATTTATTAATGTTTATAATGCTAATAATGCCAATCTTAGTGTATTTATTAATATTTTCTAAGGTTTATTAATATTTAATGTCTAATGGGTGATGTTTAATAATCTCTAATGTTTATTAATGTGTAGTGTTTACTTTTATTAATCTTTATAATGCTAATAATGTCAATGTTAATGTCTTTATTAATGTTTTCTAATGGTTGACTATGAGCGAGCATGGTTGACTATAGTTGACTTTGGTTGACCATGGTAGACTTTGGATGAACATGGTTTACCATGGCTAATGGTGGTTGACCATGGTTGACTTAGCTAGACCATGGTTGACTCTGGTTGACCATGGTGGAATTTAGTTGACCATGGTTAGCGACGATTGATTATGGCTGAAAATGGTCGATGATGCTTGATCATGGTTGATTATCGTTCACCTAGGTTGACTTTAGTCTACTATGGTTGAACAAGATTGACTTTGGTTTCCCAAGGTTTAACATGGTGGACTTTTGTTGACTATGGATTAATATGTTTAACCATGGTTGATGTTCGTTGACCATAGTTACCTATGGTTGACTTTAGTTGAACATAGTTGGCCATGGTTAACTATGGTTGACTTTGGTTGACCATGGCTGACTATGGTTGAATTTGGTTGACCACACTTGACTTTGGTTGACCATGGTAGACTTTGGTTTACTATGGTTGACTTTTGCTTAACCATGGTTTACATTAGCTGACCATGGTCAACATTGGTTGGATTTGGGTTGATCATGGTTGCATTTGATTTACTTTGGTTTAGTTTTGGTTGACAATGGCTGACCATGATTAACCATGGTTGAACATGCTTGACTTTGTTTGAACATGGTTGACTTTTGGTTAACCATGGTTGACTTCGGTTGACCATGGCAAACCATGGTTGATATTGGTTGACTTTTGGTTGCTTGTGTTTGAATTTTGGTTGACTATCGTTGACCATGGTTGACTTTCGCTGATCATAGCTGAATTTGGTTGACCATGGTTGACTATAGTTGACCATGATTTACTTTGGTTGACCATGGTTGATGTTTTGATCAACCATATTTGACTTCTGGTTGACCATGGTTGAATTTGGCTACCCAAGGTTGACATTGAACCACAGCTAACTTCAATCCATAGTGGAATTTTAAGCAAAGTTGAGCATCGTATAGCCATTGTTGACTTGAAGTTAAGTTTGACTATATTACACCATCGACGACCATTATATGTGCAAGGTTGACTCCGAGCAAGGTTAACCTTGCTTAAAATACATGGTTGACCATTGTTTGGGCATGGTTGACTTGAAGTCATAGTTGCATTTTAAGCAAGGTTGACTTTGAACCATGGTTGTTCATTGTATAAACATTGCTGACATTAAGCTAAGTTTGATTTTAATGTTAATGTTAATGCTAATCATGATAATAATGTTGTTAATTTTATGTTCTTATTATTATTATGTTATTAATTATATTATTATTTTCATTATATTTTACGTTAATGTTAATGTTAATGCTAATGCTAATATATTAATGCTCGTGTTAATATATTGATTTTATAATGTTATTAATAATTATATTATGTTAGTATTAATTTATATTAATTTATGTTGTTGTTGTTATTAAATGTTATTAATGTTATTATTATTAATTTTATTATGTTTGTTTATGTTTGAATAATATTAACCATGATCATGGTTTAGGATGTGTAATTTTGAGTGTGTTATGTTAACATGACCAGTAAGGATTATCAATGTTAACATTCATGTTAATCTTAACCTTAAAATTAATATTAATATTCAATTTTAAAAATGGAAGTATTTTCACTTTCAAAAATCTAGTTTGTAATAATAGAAATAAAATAAATGGATAACAATTCCACATGTGAAAAGATGCATAAATTTTTTGTGAGACGAGATGTGAGACTGTAATATTACATGGTTGTATTTGTTCATATAATGATTCTGCATTGTTATTAAAAGAATGATCTTGGTTATTTTCAAAACTTTCAATATGAATCAATTTAATTATTTTTTAATCCATTGCATTTGCTTTTTATAATATTAAACCATTAATTTCTATCAAGGTAGAACAATAGCATTACTCCATTTCATTTAAGTTTTTTTTTAAAGTGTAACAAATTTTAATTATCTTTATCCTTGATATTTCAGAGCTATATAAATGTATTTATACATGAATTTAAAGTAAACAAAATCAATATTCAAATTTTAACCAAGCTATATAAATGTATTTATACATGAATTTAAAATAAACAAAAGCAATATTCAAACTTTAACGCCAAGATTCAAAATAATATGTGTCCTAAAACCATATATATTTAATAATATGCATCGTGTATGGTACATGTTGGGGGTGAGGGCTGGGTGGGTGATTTTTTTTATTTTAATAATGAATGGTCAGATTTAACTGATACCCGAATATGCTTCGTATGACGCATAAATCAACGATTTAGATTTGTTGAGTTAACTTACGAGCATGTTTAATTCCAACCGACACCATAGTTTTTTAAATTCATATTCGTGTAAATTCATATGCGTTTTGTTTTGGAGCATTGAAATTTAATGAAACTCGTGAACAGGTTTAAATTCAATCGCGAGATGGCTGGCAGTTTCAAATAAATGTTGACACGACACGGATGGCTACCCATCCATTTCTCCAGTACGCTGGGCAATGCAACGGCGGCATCGTGTGGCCAGACGGCGGCATCGTGTGGCCAGACGGAAGGAATCTAAAGCCTCGGGATTGAAACGGCTCAAGATTAACACTCATAAACCGATCCAAGCATTCAAGCGAGTATGCTGTGATTTATTTTCAGGTTTAAATACCGAAATATGGGGATCAAGGATGAGGAGGAGCAGGTGAAGATGTTGAGTTTATGGGCGAGTGGAGCAAGGGTTTTGATTGGATTGGGAGAGAAAGGCGTTCAATATGAATACCAAGAAGATAATTTCGTCTCCAAGAGCAACCTCTTACTGCAAATGAATCAGGTTTACAAGAATGCACCCGTTCTCATCCACAACGACAACCCTGTTTGCGAGTCTCTGATCATCATTCTCCAATACATAGAGAGGCCTGGACCAGATCTAAGACCAAGCTCGTGCAAGAATCTGGGCAGACTTTGTCGAAAATAAGGTATTCATATTCAGATGCTCTAAATACTTGAATCAATTCGTGATTAACCCTTGTCTCGCAGGGATCTTGAGGCGCCACTCCATTCACAAGCATTGCATTGTAACTATTGAAATAGGCCGCCGACTCTTGCAGACAGAGCACACCAACGATCAGTTGCACAAGGAAAAAAGGAGCTACGGTGCACTCAGAGATTGGAGACCGCAGACTGGATATCTGGTATAAATGAAGACTGCACGCCGGATATTGGAGAATGCATGCTCTATATCTGGTGTAAACAAGCTTTACCAGTTTGGTGTAAACAAGCTTACTCTATTGAATTCCGAATTCCCTGGGCATTCATCGCACTTATCTTATTGGGCATTTCATATAAATTTTATTAGTGTTTATTGGAGTTTCCTGATACTATGTACATATTAATATTAATATTAGCAAATGTCATTCCCCTTGTGCCAAGTATGCCAAAAATAGTGAAGCATAATAGTTGTTATGCCTGTGGTAGGTCAAAAAAAAACAAGTTCGTCATTGTAATAGGTAAATATGGTTTCCTCATATCTATTTATAAGCACATAAATCTCTGCTTTAACCTCCTCTAATTACATGGATATCAATATGTTCCTTCTACAGCAGGTTGCACGACTATATACTATACAATGGCCGCATTATACAACCATTATATTTTATAGAAAACCATAGATTTATTGTGACAAAATCCCATGTACAATATTTTTTCAATATCAAGTACGGATGGTAAATTAGGCAAGCTATACAGAAATCCCAGGCCAGCCGGTGATTCCCGTACCAGGAATGAGGCTGAGGCAGAATGAATATATTATATAAGAGTAGTCCAAACCTACATATATATATTTTTTCCATCAATTCTGTCTAAATCTGGTAATTGGGATCATTTGAATTGTAAATATTAGTTATTTCACAATTCAAAATCCAATTGTAACAGTCAATTTTGTTTGAAATCTGGTTGGGATCGTTGTTTGAAAGACAAATATATCCATATTCTAAACACAACTTGGAAAGCAAATATAACGAATCTTCATCTTTGTACAAACTTGAAGACGAGTGGACAGATCTTTCCAAAAAAATCAACATTAAAACTCCAAAAGACCAGAGAAGAGCGCACAAATTCTTCCTACAGCTAAATTTTATATATTCACTGTATTTGACAAACATAATTAATGCGTTAGTTGTAGCATCCTCAGGACTTACGTACTCCGGTTAAAAGTGGAATGTAAAAGTTGGTATGCAGGCATACAGTTCAGATTTTTCATCTTGCTTTCTTGGAAAATGATTAATTAAATTTTTTTTTAATAAGTCAATTGTTTTGCAAATTTAAAAGGCATGCAATGACAATCATACAGCGCAGATTATAAGATTTTTGTTTTTTTTAAATAATGAAGTTTGATTGTTTTGCAAATTAGAAAATTATGCAATCAATATACAACTCAAATTTACTTAATCGGTTTGTTTGGACAAGAATGAATTAAATATTTTCTCACCGTTGATACAGTTCAGTCTGTTTAATTTGATTGATAATAGAAATTTGTATAATTTTATGCTTTATTTTTTTATTGGTTGCTTTGGTTTTAATAATTAAAGTATGTTTATAATGTTTTGTATCATTAGTTGATATCATAAACTTTGTATTAAAATTATTAAAAAAATAATATTAATATTATGAATGTTATATAATATTAATAATAATATTACTAATATTTATAAATTTATTAATATTAATAATATTAATAAACTTAGGACACATGTCCCATGTTATATTATTTTATGTTTATAAGATTTGTTTTAATTAATTTATATATTCGAATTAGATAATGATGAAATTTAATGTCTCTCTTTTTATATATATATATATATATATATATATATATATATATATTAATTAATATAAAATTTAAAAATTTATTATTTTTAAAGTTATAATACTAAGTTGTTATAATTTTATAATACTAAGTTGTAATAATATTAACATTAATATTATTACTAATCACTAACAAAATTATTATTAGCATTACATTAAATTAGCAATGTTTTACAACATTAATAATATCAAAAAATAATACTAATTTTTTATATTTACATTAACATTCATATTATTACTAATCACTAATAAAATTATTATTGGCAATATTAATCATTAACAATGTTCTACAACATTAATAATAATATAAAAAATAATATTAACTACATTGATAACAATAACAATATTGATTAACATTATAAAGAATGACATAAAATTAAAATAATATACATTAATTAAAATGATTAACTTTTTTAAATTAATAACATATAAAAATGAATATAAAATTAACAACATTATAAATAATAATAAGAAAATATTGATTAGCATTTATAAAATGTTATGAATAATAAAAATATCATTAATTAAACTAACAACATTGATAACATTATTAATAAAATTAATAATCTTAACTAGAAAAACATTAACAATAATAATATTAATATTAACAATTAAATTAACATAAACATGAAAATAATATTTATATTAATATTGATAATAACATTTATAACATTATTATCAACATTATTAATATTATACAACAGCAACAATCATAATAATGATGATGAGGCTAATGATAACCTAAATAACAATAATGTTATCATTAGTTAAGTTAATGTTATAATAATATTAATATTACAAAGCAATTATAATAATAATATTGTTAACATTAATATTAGAAAATATTAATATAAACCTCAATCATAACATTTATGGATATCTTTTTTTTTGGTAAGTTGCAGAGCAGAAATTTAATTATCATAAATTGAATGTACATCTAGAGCTGAGTAGAGTTTTGCATATTGGGGAGGCCTCATATGGTGAAGCCACCATCCCAATTGCTCAAAAATACTGTAATGACTGACATAATACAAAATTGAGACCTCTGGAGTATGGTCTGCCCTTAAAAAAGTTGGGGCTTTCTTCAAAAAATAAAACCTATTATGTCTAACTATGCAGAAAAAAAGACTATGCAGAAAATAGAAGCAAAAGAGCTGATAGTCACAGAGGTAACCCGGAGCAATGGCCGCCCAGGTTTCATTCTGCCGGTGGTTTCTCTGGGTCGTCCTCGATGATGGGGCAGGCTGCATAGTATTCTTCAAAAATCCCTGGAGGGGGCGGCGGAGGAGAACCTGGAGTATGCATTCCATCCTAGGTGGCATTGGGTCCCGGAGCAGTGCTTTTGTTCTTCATTCATGGCGATTTCTTCATTTTTTCCATTATGTTTTATAGGTTCTGAATTGTTGCCAATGGAGAAAACCTCCTAGGTCTTTATGGATATCTTAAGTCAACAATAATAAAAAATATTCAAAGAAAGTTGACCTAATCTTAACATGGTCAATCATAGTCAATATTATTCAAACATTATCAAACAGAGTCAATCATGATTGGCATAAGTTAACGCGAGTCAACCATAGAAACACATTATTAACCATGGTCAACCATACCCAACCAAAATCAACCATAGTTAATATTATTTAAACATTGTCAATGATGGTCGACGTAAGTTAACTACAGTAGACCATAGAAACACATGATTTACCATGGTAACTATACCCAACCAAACTCAACCATGGAAAAACATATTCAGACATGATAAACCATAGTCAACGATGATCAACCATAGTCAACTTTGCTTAGCCAAAGTCAACCATAGTCAACTTTGGTCATCCAAAGTCAACCATAGTCAACCACGGTCATCCAAAGTCAAGTAATGTCAACCATGGTAAACCAAAGTCAACTATAGTAAACCATGCTCAGCCATAGTTAACCAAAGTCGACCAAAGTCAACCAAAGTCAACTAAAATCAACCATGGTCAACCAATGTCAACCATGGTTAATGAAAATCAACCTTGCTCAACGAAAGTCAACCATTGCTAACCAAAGTTAAACATGGTAAACCATAATCAGCCAAAGTCAACCATCCTCAAATATAGTCAACCATCCACAACCATAGTAAACCATTCTCAATCATAGTCATCGAATGGTTGACAATGGTCAACCAAAGTCAACCATGGTCAACCATAGTCAAGCATACTCAACCATGACCAAGCATGGTCAACCATAACCAACCATTATAACCCATAGCCATCCAAAGTCAATTATGGTCAATCAAAATCAACCAAAGTTAACCATGGTCAACTAAAGTTACCCATGGTTAACCATGGTCAACCAAAGTCAACCATGGTCAACCATAGTCAACCATGGTCAACCATAAACAAGTAAACCAAACAAACCATGGTCATGGAAAGGCAACCATGGTCAAAAGAACTCAACCATGGTCAACCATAAACAAGTCAACTAAACGAACCATGGTCAAGGAAAGACAACCATGGTCAACCATAGCTAACAAAGGTCAACCATGGTAAACCATAGCTAACCACAGGTCAACCAAATCCAACCATTGTCAACGAATGTCAACCATGTTCAACCATAGTTAACCATGGTCAACGAAAGTCAACCATAGTTAACCATGGTCAACGAAAGTCAACCATAGTGAACCATAGTCAAACATAGTCAGCTATGGACAACCATAATCAACTATAGTCAACTGTGCTCAACCATAGTCAACCATATCCAACCATTGTAAATCGAAGTCATCTGAAGCCAACTGTGGTTGTCCAAATTCACCCATGATCAACCAAAGGCAACCACGATGAGACAAAATTCAACCAAAGTCAATTTTGGATAGCCAAATTCAACCATGGTAAACCGTAGGCAACAATAGTCAACCATAGTTAACCATGTTCAACCAAAGTCAACAAAGCTCGGCCAAAGTCAACAATGGTCAACCAAAATGAAGAGTGGTCAACCAAAGTCAATCAAAGTCAACCATGCTTATCGATGGTCAACCACGGTGAATCATTCTCAACCAAAACTCATCATAAGTCAACCATGGTCTACCAAAAGTCAACCATGGTAAACGAAAGTCAACCAAAGTCACCCATGGTTAACTTTGGTTAGCGAAAGTAAACTTTGGTTAGCCGTAGTAAACCAAAGTCAACCATGGTTAACTATGGTTAACCATGGTAAACAATATTTAACCAAAGTTAACTAAAGCAATCCATGGTCAGCCAAATTCAACCATGATCAACCAAAGTCAACCATGGTCAGCCAATGTCAATCATACTTAGCCAAAGTCAACGAAAAGTCAACCAAAGCCAATTTTGGTCTTCCAAAGTCAACCATATTCAACCATGGTCAAGCATAGTCAACCAAAGATAGCCAAAAGTCAACCTTAGTTAACTAAAGTCAACCATAGTGAACCATAATCAACCAAAGTCAACCATCACAAAGTAAAGTCGACCATGGTCAATAAAAATTCAACCAAAGTCAACCATGGTCAACCAAAGCCAACCAAATTCGCCCATGGTTAACAATAGTCAACCACGGTTAACCAAATTCAACCATGGTAAACCATTGTCAACCACAGTTAACCATATTAAACCATAGTATACCATATACAACCATGATCGGCCATAGTGAACCAAAGTCAATCATGGTCAACCAAAGTCAACCATGGTCAACCAAAGTCAATCAAGGTCAACCAAAAGTCAACCATACTCAACGATGGTCAACCATTATTAACCAAAAGTCAACAATGGTCTACCAAACTTCATACATGGTTAAGCAAAGTCTACCAACATTATCCATGCTTAACTTTGGTCAGCGAATGGCAACTTTGGTTAGCCAAAGTCAACTTTGGTCAACCATGGTCAACCATAAACAAGTAAACCAAACAAACCATGGTCATGGAAAGGCAACCATAAACAAGTCAACTAAACAAACCATGGTCAAGGAAAGACAACCATGGTCAACCATAACTAACAAAGGTCAACCATGGTCAACCATAGCTAACCACAGGTCAACCAAATCCAACCATTATCAACGAATGTCAACCATGTTCAACCATAGTTAACCATGGTCAACGAAAGTCAACCATAGTTAACCATGGTCAACAAAATTCAACCATGGTGAACCATAGTCAAACATAGTCAACTATGGAAAACCATAATCAACTATAGTCAACTGTGCTCAACCATAGTCAACCATATCCAACCATTGTAAATCGAAGTCATCCGAAGCCAACCGTGGTTGTCCAAATTCACCCATGATCAACCAAAGTCAACCACGATGACACAAAATTCAACCAAAGTCAATTTTGGATAGCCAAATTCAACCATGGTAAACCGTAGGCAACGATAGTCAACCATAGTTAACCATGTTCAACCAAAGTCAACAAAGCTCGGCCAAAGTCAACAATGGTCAACCAAAATGAAGAGTGGTCAACCAAAGTCAACCATGCTTAACGATGGTCAACCACGGTGAATCATTCTCAACCAAAAGTCATCATAAGTCAACCATGGTCTACCAAAAGTCAACCATGGTAAACGAAAGTCAACCAAAGTCACCCATGGTTAACTTTGGTTAGCGAAAGTAAACTTTGGTTAGCCGTAGTAAACCAAAGTCAACCATGGTTAACTATGGTTAACCATGGTAAACAATATTTAACCAAAGTTAACTAAAGCAATCCATGGTCAGCCAAATTCAACCATGATCAACCAAAGTCAACCATGGTCAGCCAATATCAATCATACTTAGCCAAAGTCAACGAAAAGTCAACCAAAGCCAATTTTGGTCTTCCAAAGTCAACCATATTCAACCATGGTCAAGCATAGTCAACCAAAGACAGCCAAAAGTCAACCTTAGTTAACTAAAGTCAACCATAGTGAACCATAATCAACCAAAGTCAACCATCACAAAGTAAAGTCGACCATGGTCAATAAAAATTCAACCAAAGTCAACCATGGTCAACCAAATTTGCCCATGGTTAACAATAGTCAACCACGGTTAACCAAATTCAACCATGGTAAACCATTGTCAACCACAGTTAACCATATTAAACCATAGTATACCATATACAACCATGATCGGCCATAGTGAACCAAAGTCAATCATGGTCAACCAAAGTCAACCATGGTCAACCAAAGTCAATCAAGGTCAACCAAAAGTCAACCATACTCAACGATGGTCAACCATTATTAACCAAAAGTCAACAATGGTCTACCAAAATTCATACATGGTTAAGCAAAGTCTACCAACATTATCCATGCTTAACTTTGGTCATCGAATGGCAACTTTGGTTAGCCAAAGTCAACTTTGGTTAGTCCAAGTCAACCATGGTCAACCAAATTCAATACGGTTAACCATGGTCAACCATAATCAAACAAAGTCAACTGAAGCCAGCCATGGCCATCCAAATTCAACCATGATTAACCAAAATTCAACCAAGGTCAACCAAAAGTCAACCAAACTCAACTTTGGTCGTCCAAAGTCAATCATAGTCAACCATGACCAACTAAAGTTAGCCCTGTTCAATCGAACTCAACCATCATGAACAAAAGTCAACCATGGCCAACTAAATTTAACCATGTTCAATCGAAATCAACCATCATGAACAAAAGTCAACCATGGCCAACTAAAGTTAACCATGTTCAACTGAAGTCAATGATGCTTGTCAAGAGTAAACCATAGTCAACCATAGTCAACAAAAGTCAACCATGGTCAAACATAATAAACCATGGACAACAATGGTTAACCATTCTCAACCATAGTCAACCAATGGTTGACCATTATCAACCATAGTCAAGTATAGTTGACCATGATCAACCATAGTCAACCATAGCCAACCATAATAACCCATGGTCAACCAAAGTCAACCATGATAAATCAAAGTAAACCATGGTCAACCATGGTTGACCATAGTTACCCATGGTCAACGATGGTCAGCCAAATTCAACCATGGTTGACCAAAGTTACACATGCTCAGCGATGGTCTACCGAAGTTAACCTTAGTCATGGAAAGACAAACATGGTAAAAAAAACTCAACCATGGTCAACCATAAACAAGTGAACTAAACAAACCATGGTCAAGGAAAGACAACCATGGTCAACCATAGCTAGCAAAGGTCAACCATGGTCAACCATAGCTAACCACAGGTCAACCAAATCCAACCATTGTCAACGAATGTCAACCATGTTCAACCATAGTTAACCATGGTCAACGAAAGTCAACCATAGTTAACCATGGTCAATGAAAGTCAACCATGGTGAACCATAGTCAAACATAGTCAGCTATGGACAACCATAATCAACTATAGTCAACTGTGCTCAACCATAGTCAACCATATCCAACCATTGTAAATCGAAATCATCCGAAGCCAACCGTGGTTGTCCAAATTCACCCATGATCAACCAAAGTCAACCACGATGAGACAAAATTCAACCAAAGTCAATTTTGGATAGCCAAATTCAACCATGGTAAACCGTAGGCAATGATAGTCAACCAAAGCCACCCAAAATTCTACCTTAGTCAACCAAAGTGAACAATGGTCAACCATAGTGAACCATAATCAACCAAAGTCAACCATGGAAAAGTAAAGCCGAATATGGTTAATAAAAATTCAACCATAGTGAACCATGGTTAGTAATAGTCAACCAAAGTGGACCATGGTCAACCATAGTTAACGATGTTCAACCAAAGTCAACAAAGCTCAGCCAAAGTCAACAATGGTCAACCAAAGTCAACAATGGTCAAGCACAGTTGACCATGATCAACCATGGTCAACCATAGCCAACCATAATAACCCATGGTCAACCAAAGTCAACCATGATAAATCAAAGTAAACCGTGGTCAACCATGGTTGACCATAGTTATCCATGGTCAACGATGGTCAGCCAAAGTCAACCATGGTTGACCAAAGTTACGCATGGTCAGCGATGGTCTACCGAAGTTAACCTTAGTCAACCATAGTCAACCATGGTCAACCATAGACAACCATAGTCAACCAACACCAACAATGTTAAAGCAAAGTCAACCATAGTTAACTATAATGAAACATGATTAATGAAAATCAATTAAGGTCAACCAAAGTCAATTATGTTCAACCATGGTCAAGAATGTTCAACCATAGTCAACCATAAACATCCAAAGTCAACGATGTTGACTATTGTCAACCATGGTCAAGCATGGTTGACAATATGTGTCCCGTTTTGGTATTTCTTCAAGTGAGGGTGTGTCTCTTTTCTGGTCTTACTTCAGGCGAGCGTGAGAAGATGGTTGGATACGTGCATTTACTATCAGATTGGAGAGCACTTTACAAAAAGCCTTCCTCAACCTGCTGCAATGAATTGAATCAGTTGGCATTATTTTTACATCTGGCTTCCTCTGTGGCATTGTCTTTGGATATGGCCTTCGATACTCCAGAGTGGCTTTTGTGATCATTCTGCAGGCGAGCGTGAGAAGATGATACCAGACGTGCATTACTATCAGATAGTAGAGCATTACAATGAGGAAAAATAACATGAATACTGCAGGACTGCTTAGTAGATATATCATAATGACTTCTTCACCCTGCTGCAATGAATTGAATGAGTGTGTATTTTTTTAACCTCTGGGTTCTTGTGGTGTGTACTATGGTCTTCATTTTCTCTGGATATATTCTTCGGAACTCCAGAGTGGCTTTTATGATCATTCTGCAGGCGAGCGTGAGAAGATGATACCGGACGTGCATTACTATCAGATAGTAGAGCATTACAATGAGGAAAAATAACATGAATACTGCAGGACTTCTTAGTAGATATATTATAATGATTTCTTCACCCTGCTGCAATTAATTGAATTAGTTTGTATTTTTTTAACCTCTGGCTTCTTGTGGCGTGTACTATGGTCTTCATTTTCTCTGGATATATTCTTCGAAACTTCAGAGTGGCCTTCTGGTCCTCTTCTGGTCTTCCTTCAGGTGAGAGTGAGAAGATGATTCATGATACCAGAGCTGCATTACTATCGGATTGCGGAGCATTTTATCTAAGGCTTCCTATGTGTTTAGATTTATTAAAATATCTTTCTCACCCTAGCTGCAATGAAGTAGATGAGTTGGTATTTGTTTTGACTTTACTACGTCTTCACCGAATGGCACGCTTCCTCTTCCTCTTCGGTGCCTCTCGACATGTTCTTCAATACTTCAGCGTGGCCTTTACTGATTAGATTTGGTATTCATTCAAGTGAGCGTGTTGGTCTTGTATTTGGTTTTTAGATGAATGGTATGGCCATTTAAGATGGACTTTTGTGCAATATGTGGTCTGCCTTGTTATTCTTTCAAACGAGCGTTCTTCTGTATGGTCTTCCTACAGGCGAGCGCGTGAAAGTGACAAGGGATGCTTAATACTATTAACATTGCAAGGTACTTCGAGGAATAACAGCATCAATTTGCAGAATGCTTGTACCTCAACTAACCAAAGCTTACCATGATGTCAGCAGATATATCAAATTCTCTCACTCATTCTAGAGGTGTAATGAAATGTTTTGAGATCTGCCTATTCCTATGGATTCAGATCTGCTATAGATCTGCTAGTTATCATGGTATTTTGATTAATAACTCAGTTGTAGAAATGTATCATTATCAACCATTTTTATGTCAATATGGCCCATCTTTGCGAACTCTTCTAGTCTAGTGCCCTTTTCTATAGGGCGGTGTCACTTTCTTCCCAGCTTACTAAAATATCAGGTGTAAGGGTATAACAGATTTTCCTACCCTGCCCATTATATTGCCCTAAAGTAAAGTAATATAATGAATTGGGATCTTTTCTCCTTCCCAAGTCATGTCATGTGATGAATTGACATTTCTTGACCTTGCTATTGGGCAACAATATTGGATAGCAACAATATTGAATTTGAATGGGCGTTTCTTGATCTTACTATTGGGCAACAATATTGAAGTTCCCATAACCAGTAACCAGGAAACACAATATTGAATTTGAATGGGCGTTTCTTGACCTTACTATTGGGCAACAATATTGAAGTTCCCATAACCAGTAACCAGGAAACTTGTATAGGACGGGCCGGCCACTATAGTCCTTTGGTTTAAATATATTGTCAAATCATTTACAGGAACATGTATAGGACGGGCCGGCCACTATAGACCTTTGTTTATACATACACATCTAGAGCTGGACGATGTAACGGCCCTCTTCTTCCTCGGGATTCTATTTTGTGACGGGAGGAATTCTATAAGGGTATTTTTTTTTCATTTATTTCCTAGGTAATTTCTTTGATATTTAGGAAATGCAAAGAGAAATCAAAGCTGTGTAATTTCTTTGATATTTTAGGAAATGCAAAGAGAGCACTATATTGTCGACCTATGGAATTTGTACATACAAGTATAATATGGTAGATTCATTTTAAATAAAAGGATCATAGCGTTGCTCTATTTCATAGGAGTTTTTTAGTCCTGCCTGATTATTTAAAATTCAAGAAAATAAAAAAAACATCCTACATTGTATTTCTTACCAACCCCGGTAAATATTTCACTGATTTGACATTATTTGCCATTTTTTAGTCCATCTGTTGACTGCCTGACAAGTTGTTGCGCTACTCAGTGTCAGAATTAATGTATTCCCAAATCCATTCTAGCCACTACGTGGCAAAGGCGGACATGACCATCGCATAGATTCGAGCTGAGATGATGAAGTCCATCCTTTTGTAAGTACGGATGGAGCTGCAGTTCGCCCACAGCTAGCGAAGGCTAAATCCCTCTGCCGTGAGAGCTTTGCTGGAGGAGAATGTTGAATCCCTCTGTCGTCGTGAGAGCTTTGCTGGCGGTGCTCAGTGAATCATGTATGAATACTCGGGAGGTTAAGACGGGGCCAGTGGGAGGTGATAGGCCATATTGTACTGTGTGGTTAAGCTATTGGTCTGTACATATAGATGATTTTTGTTATTGTTCATATAGATGAATTTTTTTTGTTGTTTAAATGAAGGAATGATTTGTTGTTATCTGGAAAACTTTAACTGTCGTCGGATAAAGTGTCTCATGCTTCGGGTTGCAATTCAAGGATTTGATATATGAAGCTTCGGCCTGAGTTTTTTTTAAATAACTACCGTTTAGTTTCCTGCAAACAAGCACTTGTTCAACTTCTGTTGCCTTTCACTGTAAAATATTTTTTTTATTTTTGCATGTATGAAAATAGTCTATGATCAACTGACGAGATGGGAATAGATTAATTGATGAGATTGCTTTAATATTTGGTAAAATTTAAATCAGTAGTCAATATCATGGGGCCGTAGATATGTATGATATAAACTAGCAAGCCATATTAATATTAATAATATGGCTTATATACGCCGATCGACGTATATCTATTGTTTAAATGTGGTTGATATACGCCGATCGGCGTATATAAGCCATATTATTAATATTAATATGGCTTGCTAGTTGACGGTCGGCCTCCCGAGAATAATTTATCAGTTTTAATTATTATTTATTAAATTATTTATTATAAAAAAATATTATTATTATTACAAAGGTTAATAGTATAATTATTATTAATATTATTATTATAATGATTTCTATTAAAATAATAATAATTATTGTTATTAGAATTTAAACAATACATCGCAATGTGGCATATGTTTAATAATAATAATAATATATTATTAGTATTATTATTATTAAAGTTGTGAATTCTCCTTATAAATTATTTTATAAATATAATAAAATAATAAATAAGAAAATAATATTTAAAAAAATAAATAAATAAGAACCACAGTTTTTAATGTGGTTGATATTCGCTCATCAGCCTATATCAACCATGGCCACACATTTAAAAACTGGTTGATATAGGTCGATCGGAAAATATCAACCACATTAAAAAATGTGGTTGTTGCTAGTGGCCAATCGACCCACCCAAGAAATAACTAAATTAAAATAATAATAATAATTCAAAATAAAAATAAAAATAAATACATTGAGTTAAAAAAAAAAAAGTATTAAAACATATTAAATATTAAATTAAATAAAATAAATAATTTAATTTAATTTAACTTAACTTAATTTAATTTAATTACTTTAATTTAATTTAACTTTTAATATGGTTTAATATGTTTTATTTAATTTAATTTTTAATATGTTTTAAAGATTTAATTTAATTTAACTTAGCTTAACTTAACTTTATTTTATTTTATTAAATAAAATTAAACAAAATCAAATAAATTTAATATAACTTAAAAAATTAAATTAAATAATTAAAACATATTAAAAATTAAATTAAATAAAATGTATTAAACCATATTAATTTAATTTAATTTTTAATAATTTAATTAGTAATATGGTTTAATACGTTTTATTTAATTTGATTTTTAATATGTTTTAATTATTTAATTTATTTAATTTAACTTAACTTAACTTAACTTAATTGTATTTAATTGTATTTAATTGTATTTAATTTGTCTAAATAAAATAAAATTAATTTAATTTAATTGAAAAAATTAAATTAAATAATTAAAACATATTAAAAATAAATTAAATTAAACATATTAAACCATATTAAAAATTAAATTAAAATTAAATTAAATTAAGTTAAATTAAATTAAATTAAAGTATTTAAATTAAATAAAGTGAAATTAATTAAATTAAATTAATTATTAATTAAATTAATTTTAACTAATTATATTAAATTAAATTAAATTAATTAAATTATGATAAGTGATATGTTTGATTTAATAATACTACAAGTAAAAATGAACGAATATAAGTAAATTAAATTAAAAATGAATGGAAAGTAAAGTGAAGTAAATTAAATAAATAAAAGGAAAGTAAATTAAATAAAGTAAAAAAATAAAATAAAGTCAAATGAAGAATTTAAAAGAAAAAGTTGAAACAAATAGAGTCAAATAAAGAATTAAAATAGAATAAAAAATACAAAAATAAACAAGTGGAAACAAAATAAAATTAAAATAAAGGAAATTAAAAAAAAAAAAGGCAAATAAAAGCAAAGTAAAAAAACGAAGTAAATAAATAGAGTAAAATAAAGAAGTAAAAGAAAATTAATAAATAAATATAAGTGAAAAAAAAATTAAATAAATAAAACGTAAAATAAATGAAATAAAAAAATTAATAAAAATATTAAAACATATTAATATTGAAATTAAATTAATTTAAATTAAATATAAATAAAAATATTAAAACATATTAAAAATTAAATTAAAATATGATAACATATCAAAAATTAAATTTAAATTAAATGGTCAATTAAAGTCAACCATGGTAAACTAAGGTGTACCAAAGTCAACCATGGTTAAAGTCAAATATAGTTATGGTTGACCATGGTTGAATATTGTTGAATTTGATCGAATATGGTTGATAACGGTTGACTTTCTTTGACTATTGTAACTTTGATTGACCATGGTCGATTTTGGTTGACCATGGTTGACTATGGTAGACTATGGTTGGATTTGGTTGACCATGGTTTACTTTGGTTGATAGTGGTTGATGATGGTTGACTGTGGTTGAATATGGTTGACTTTGTTTGACTCTTGTCAACCTTTGTTAACCATGGTCAACTAAAGGCAACCATGATCATCCAAGTTAAACCATGATCAGCTAAAGTCAACCATGATCAACCAAAGTCAACAAAAGTTGACCATGGTAAACCAAAGTTAACCATAGTCAACAATGGTCAACCAAAGTCAATGATACTTAACCAAAGTCAACCATGGCCAACCAAAGTCAACCATGGTCAACTTAAGTCAACCATAGTAAACTAAAAGCAACCATGGTCAACTAAAGTCAACTATAGTTATGGTTGACCATGGTTGAATATTGTTGAATTTGGTCGAATATGGTTAATTATGGTTGACTTTGTTTCACTATGGTTAACTTTGATTGACCATGGTTTCCATTGGTTGACCATGGTTGACTATGGTAGACAATGGTTAGATCTGGTTGACTTTGGTTGACTTTTGGTTCAGTGTGGTTGACATTGGTTGATGATGGTGACTATGGTTGACTTTGTTTGATTATTGTTAACCTTTGTTAACCATGGTTGACTTTTATTAACCATGGTTCAGAATGGCTGTCGTTCATTGACAATGGTTTAGTTTGGTTGACTTTGGTTGGCCATGGTTGACTTTGGCTAACCATGATTGACAATGATTACCTATGGTTGACTTTGGTTGACAAATGGATGAATTTGGTTGAGTATGGTCGACCATGGTTAACTATGGTGGACCATTGTTGACTTTGGTTGACCTTGGTTTAGTTTAGTTTACCTTTGTTAACTTTGGTGGATCTTGTTTGACTTTGGTTAAATTTTGGTTGACCATAGAAAACTTTGGAAGACTATGGTTGACTATCGTTTACTTTGGTTGACTTTGGCTAGGTATGGTTGGCTTCGGACAACCATGGTTGACTTTGGTAGACTTTTGGTTGACCATGGTTGACTTTGATTGAGGTAAACCATGATGAAGCATAGTGAACAATTATCAACCATAGTTAGCCATGGTCAACAAAAATCAGCCATGGTCAACCAAAGTCAACCATAATCAACCAATGTCAACCATGGTCACCCAAAGTCAACCATGCTCAATCAAAGTCAACCATGTTCAACCAAAGTCAAATGGTCAACCAAAGTCAACCATGGTCAGCTAAAGTCTATCGAATTTGACCATGGTTAAAGTCAACTATAGTTATGGTTTACCATGGTTGTATTTGGTTGACTATGGTTGACTTCGGTTTACTATGGTTCAGTTTGGTTGGACTTTTGTTTACCATGGTTAACTTTTGTTTACCATGGTTGACTTTTGTTTACCATGGTTAACTTTGGTAGACCACGACTAACTATGGATGACTTTGGTTGAGCATTGTTGACTTTGTTTGACCACAGTTGACTATGGTTAACTTTGGTTTACCATAGTTGACTTTCATTGATCATAGTCTACTTTAATTGATTATGGTTGAATTTTGATGATCATGGTTGACTTTGGTTGACTGTGGTTGGCTTTGGTTAAACATGGTTGACTTTGGATTATCATGGTTGATTTTGGTTGGCTATGTTTGACTTTGGATGACCATGGTTGACTATGATTGACGTTGGTTGACCATGGTTGACTTTAGGTTGAATTTGGTTGACTATTATTGACATTGGTTCTCCATGGTTGACTTTGGTTGACTTTTGGTTGGCCATGGTTGAGATTGGTTGACTTTTGATTGGCCATGGTTGAGACCTATGTTTAGGTTTCTTTAGATTGTTCAGTATTAAAATGAAAATCACTTTTAGCATTTTAAATGAGGAAATCCTTCGCTCTACCAACAATGGTGATATCAATGATCGATATTCCCTCCTCTCCATAGTACTTCCATTCTGCTGAAGTGTTGTAATCCTCATGCCTTCCATAAATTTTTCTAATGTTTCCAATTGCATCTACACTCCTCTCCTGTATAAATCTATGTTAGCACCTCAACAACCCACCTAAAATTCTTAGGATTCTTACGATATGTCAGGGACTCCCATTCCAAAAATTTGTAAATAATATTGCATTCTTCTAATTTGTTTGCATTGCTCTATTTTTGGTTGCATGTTTGACTCCTTGGATTATCTTTTATGATGTGATTTGGTGGTTTCCTTGATTTGAATAGATGATTCAACTTTTAATCTTTTTATTCTATAACTCGGCTTTCATAAGATTATGATTTGGGTGTTTGAGTGTCATTTGCATTTTTGGGGGGCTTTTTGGTTGCTTAATGACATTAATTTGCATGTTTTTCATTGAGCTTATCCAAGTTTATTTCATGTTTTGGATTGCTTAAATTGGATTGACTTAGTGTTTCAATAGTGTCATCAAGATTTTAAGTTTTCAAAACATAAATGAATTTATGAGTACTCTGGTGGATCAACATTATTTTATGTCTCGGCGTATATATCAACCATTGCCACACATTTAAATGTGGTTGATATACACCGATCCACGCATATAAGCCATATTAATTATTAAGATGGCTTGCTAGTTGACAGTCGACCCGCAGCTAATATTTAGTGAGTTTTAAAATTAATATTATGGTTATGAAAATAATAATAATAATAATAAGTATTACTATTTTAAATATATATATTTTTAAATATGTTATAAAATAGTTATTTTATAATTTTAATTAATAATAATTAATTATTTAATAACAAATATTAATTTAATTATTTTATAAAAATAATTACTCTATAATTATGTTCAATAAAAATTAAATATTTTCTAATAATACTTATTTAATAATACTTATTATTAACAAATATTGAAATAATTTATTATAATAATTATAAAAAGTAGTATTTTGTAAATATAAAAATAATTATTATTATTATAAATAAGAAAACATAATTATATTAAAAAAATAATAATAATAAATGAAAATAATTTATAATAACGATTCACAATAATAATAATAAGAATTTATATTCTTATTTTTTTATCCTTCTTTATAATAATAATAATAATAATAAAATAATAATTTTTTAAATATTTGATAATAATAAAAATAATTATAAATAAGAAAATACAATTATAATAATTATCAATGAAAATACGAAAAATAATTCTAATAATGTCTAATAATGCTAATAATGTTAATGCCTAATAATGTTTCATAATGTATAATAATGACTAATAATGTGTAATGTATAATGTATAATAATACTAATAATGTTTAATGTCTAATGTTTATTCTTTATAATAATAATAATAAAATAATTTTTTAAATATTTGATAATAATAAAAATAATTATAAATAAGAAAATACAATTATAATAATTATAAATGAAAATAATTCTAATAATGTCTAATAATGCTAATAATGTTAATGCCTAATCATGTTTAATAATAAAATATAATGGTTAATAATGTGTAATGTATAATGTATAATAATGATAATAATGTTTAATGTCTAATGTTTATTCTTTATAATAATAATAAGAATAATAATAAGAATTTTTTAAATATTTGATAATAATAAAAATAAGTATAAATAAGAAAATACAATTATAATAATTATAAATAAAAATAATTCTAGTAATGTTTAATAATGTAATATAATGGCTAATAATGTGTAATGTATAATGTATAATAATGTATAATAATACTAATAATGTTTAATGTCTAATGAATAATGTAAGATGTTTAATGTCTAATGTAAGATGTTTAATAATCTCTAATATTTATTAATGTTTATAATGCTAATAATGCCAATCTTAGTGTATTTATTAATATTTTCTAAGGTTTATTAATATTTAATGTCTAATGGGTGATGTTTAATAATCTCTAATGTTTATTAATGTGTAGTGTTTACTTTTATTAATCTTTATAATGCTAATAATGTCAATGTTAATGTCTTTATTAATGTTTTCTAATGGTTGACTATGAGCGAGCATGGTTGACTATAGTTGACTTTGGTTGACCATGGTAGACTTTGGATGAACATGGTTTACCATGGCTAATGGTGGTTGACCATGGTTGACTTAGCTAGACCATGGTTGACTCTGGTTGACCATGGTGGAATTTAGTTGACCATGGTTAGCGACGATTGATTATGGCTGAAAATGGTCGATGATGCTTGATCATGGTTGATTATCGTTCACCTAGGTTGACTTTAGTCTACTATGGTTGAACAAGATTGACTTTGGTTTCCCAAGGTTTAACATGGTGGACTTTTGTTGACTATGGATTAATATGTTTAACCATGGTTGATGTTCGTTGACCATAGTTACCTATGGTTGACTTTAGTTGAACATAGTTGGCCATGGTTAACTATGGTTGACTTTGGTTGACCATGGCTGACTATGGTTGAATTTGGTTGACCACACTTGACTTTGGTTGACCATGGTAGACTTTGGTTTACTATGGTTGACTTTTGCTTAACCATGGTTTACATTAGCTGACCATGGTCAACATTGGTTGGATTTGGGTTGATCATGGTTGCATTTGATTTACTTTGGTTTAGTTTTGGTTGACAATGGCTGACCATGATTAACCATGGTTGAACATGCTTGACTTTGTTTGAACATGGTTGACTTTTGGTTAACCATGGTTGACTTCGGTTGACCATGGCAAACCATGGTTGATATTGGTTGACTTTTGGTTGCTTGTGTTTGAATTTTGGTTGACTATCGTTGACCATGGTTGACTTTCGCTGATCATAGCTGAATTTGGTTGACCATGGTTGACTATAGTTGACCATGATTTACTTTGGTTGACCATGGTTGATGTTTTGATCAACCATATTTGACTTCTGGTTGACCATGGTTGAATTTGGCTACCCAAGGTTGACATTGAACCACAGCTAACTTCAATCCATAGTGGAATTTTAAGCAAAGTTGAGCATCGTATAGCCATTGTTGACTTGAAGTTAAGTTTGACTATATTACACCATCGACGACCATTATATGTGCAAGGTTGACTCCGAGCAAGGTTAACCTTGCTTAAAATACATGGTTGACCATTGTTTGGGCATGGTTGACTTGAAGTCATAGTTGCATTTTAAGCAAGGTTGACTTTGAACCATGGTTGTTCATTGTATAAACATTGCTGACATTAAGCTAAGTTTGATTTTAATGTTAATGTTAATGCTAATCATGATAATAATGTTGTTAATTTTATGTTCTTATTATTATTATGTTATTAATTATATTATTATTTTCATTATATTTTACGTTAATGTTAATGTTAATGCTAATGCTAATATATTAATGCTCGTGTTAATATATTGATTTTATAATGTTATTAATAATTATATTATGTTAGTATTAATTTATATTAATTTATGTTGTTGTTGTTATTAAATGTTATTAATGTTATTATTATTAATTTTATTATGTTTGTTTATGTTTGAATAATATTAACCATGATCATGGTTTAGGATGTGTAATTTTGAGTGTGTTATGTTAACATGACCAGTAAGGATTATCAATGTTAACATTCATGTTAATCTTAACCTTAAAATTAATATTAATATTCAATTTTAAAAATGGAAGTATTTTCACTTTCAAAAATCTAGTTTGTAATAATAGAAATAAAATAAATGGATAACAATTCCACATGTGAAAAGATGCATAAATTTTTTGTGAGACGAGATGTGAGACTGTAATATTACATGGTTGTATTTGTTCATATAATGATTCTGCATTGTTATTAAAAGAATGATCTTGGTTATTTTCAAAACTTTCAATATGAATCAATTTAATTATTTTTTAATCCATTGCATTTGCTTTTTATAATATTAAACCATTAATTTCTATCAAGGTAGAACAATAGCATTACTCCATTTCATTTAAGTTTTTTTTTAAAGTGTAACAAATTTTAATTATCTTTATCCTTGATATTTCAGAGCTATATAAATGTATTTATACATGAATTTAAAGTAAACAAAATCAATATTCAAATTTTAACCAAGCTATATAAATGTATTTATACATGAATTTAAAATAAACAAAAGCAATATTCAAACTTTAACGCCAAGATTCAAAATAATATGTGTCCTAAAACCATATATATTTAATAATATGCATCGTGTATGGTACATGTTGGGGGTGAGGGCTGGGTGGGTGATTTTTTTTATTTTAATAATGAATGGTCAGATTTAACTGATACCCGAATATGCTTCGTATGACGCATAAATCAACGATTTAGATTTGTTGAGTTAACTTACGAGCATGTTTAATTCCAACCGACACCATAGTTTTTTAAATTCATATTCGTGTAAATTCATATGCGTTTTGTTTTGGAGCATTGAAATTTAATGAAACTCGTGAACAGGTTTAAATTCAATCGCGAGATGGCTGGCAGTTTCAAATAAATGTTGACACGACACGGATGGCTACCCATCCATTTCTCCAGTACGCTGGGCAATGCAACGGCGGCATCGTGTGGCCAGACGGCGGCATCGTGTGGCCAGACGGAAGGAATCTAAAGCCTCGGGATTGAAACGGCTCAAGATTAACACTCATAAACCGATCCAAGCATTCAAGCGAGTATGCTGTGATTTATTTTCAGGTTTAAATACCGAAATATGGGGATCAAGGATGAGGAGGAGCAGGTGAAGATGTTGAGTTTATGGGCGAGTGGAGCAAGGGTTTTGATTGGATTGGGAGAGAAAGGCGTTCAATATGAATACCAAGAAGATAATTTCGTCTCCAAGAGCAACCTCTTACTGCAAATGAATCAGGTTTACAAGAATGCACCCGTTCTCATCCACAACGACAACCCTGTTTGCGAGTCTCTGATCATCATTCTCCAATACATAGAGAGGCCTGGACCAGATCTAAGACCAAGCTCGTGCAAGAATCTGGGCAGACTTTGTCGAAAATAAGGTATTCATATTCAGATGCTCTAAATACTTGAATCAATTCGTGATTAACCCTTGTCTCGCAGGGATCTTGAGGCGCCACTCCATTCACAAGCATTGCATTGTAACTATTGAAATAGGCCGCCGACTCTTGCAGACAGAGCACACCAACGATCAGTTGCACAAGGAAAAGGAGCTACGGTGCACTCAGAGATTGGAGACCGCAGACTGGATATCTGGTATAAATGAAGACTGCACGCCGGATATTGGAGAATGCATGCTCTATATCTGGTGTAAACAAGCTTTACCAGTTTGGTGTAAACAAGCTTTACTCTATTGAATTCCGAATTCCCTGGGCATTCATCGCACTTATCTTATTGGGCATTTCATATAAATTTTATTAGTGTTTATTGGAGTTTCCTGATACTATGTACATATTAATATTAATATTAGCAAATGTCATTCCCCTTGTGCCAAGTATGCCAAAAATAGTGAAGCATAATAGTTGTTATGCCTGTGGTAGGTCAAAAAAAACAAGTTCGTCATTGTAATAGGTAAATATGGTTTCCTCATATCTATTTATAAGCACATAAATCTCTGCTTTAACCTCCTCTAATTACATGGATATCAATATGTTCCTTCTACAGCAGGTTGCACGACTATATACTATACAATGGCCGCATTATACAACCATTATATTTTATAGAAAACCATAGATTTATTGTGACAAAATCCCATGTACAATATTTTTTCAATATCAAGTACGGATGGTAAATTAGGCAAGCTATACAGAAAATCCCAGGCCAGCCGGTGATTCCCGTACCAGGAATGAGGCTGAGGCAGAATGAATATATTATATAAGAGTAGTCCAAACCTACATATATATATTTTTTCCATCAATTCTGTCTTAAATCTGGTAATTGGGATCATTTGAATTGTAAATATTAGTTATTTCACAATTCAAAATCCAATTGTAACAGTCAATTTTGTTTGAAATCTGGTTGGGATCGTTGTTTGAAAGACAAATATATCCATATTCTAAACACAACTTGGAAAGCAAATATAACGAATCTTCATCTTTGTACAAACTTGAAGACGAGTGGACAGATCTTTCCAAAAAAATCAACATTAAAACTCCAAAAGACCAGAGAAGAGCGCACAAATTCTTCCTACAGCTAAATTTTATATATTCACTGTATTTGACAAACATAATTAATGCGTTAGTTGTAGCATCCTCAGGACTTACGTACTCCGGTTAAAAGTGGAATGTAAAAGTTGGTATGCAGGCATACAGTTCAGATTTTTCATCTTGCTTTCTTGGAAAATGATTAATTAAATTTTTTTTTAATAAGTCAATTGTTTTGCAAATTTAAAAGGCATGCAATGACAATCATACAGCGCAGATTATAAGATTTTTGTTTTTTTTAAATAATGAAGTTTGATTGTTTTGCAAATTAGAAAATTATGCAATCAATATACAACTCAAATTTACTTAATCGGTTTGTTTGGACAAGAATGAATTAAATATTTTCTCACCGTTGATACAGTTCAGTCTGTTTAATTTGATTGATAATAGAAATTTGTATAATTTTATGCTTTATTTTTTTATTGGTTGCTTTGGTTTTAATAATTAAAGTATGTTTATAATGTTTTGTATCATTAGTTGATATCATAAACTTTGTATTAAAATTATTAAAAAAATAATATTAATATTATGAATGTTATATAATATTAATAATAATATTACTAATATTTATAAATTTATTAATATTAATAATATTAATAAACTTAGGACACATGTCCCATGTTATATTATTTTATGTTTATAAGATTTGTTTTAATTAATTTATATATTCGAATTAGATAATGATGAAATTTAATGTCTCTCTTTTTATATATATATATATATATATATATATATATATATATATATTAATTAATATAAAATTTAAAAATTTATTATTTTTAAAGTTATAATACTAAGTTGTTATAATTTTATAATACTAAGTTGTAATAATATTAACATTAATATTATTACTAATCACTAACAAAATTATTATTAGCATTACATTAAATTAGCAATGTTTTACAACATTAATAATATCAAAAAATAATACTAATTTTTTATATTTACATTAACATTCATATTATTACTAATCACTAATAAAATTATTATTGGCAATATTAATCATTAACAATGTTCTACAACATTAATAATAATATAAAAAATAATATTAACTACATTGATAACAATAACAATATTGATTAACATTATAAAGAATGACATAAAATTAAAATAATATACATTAATTAAAATGATTAACTTTTTTAAATTAATAACATATAAAAATGAATATAAAATTAACAACATTATAAATAATAATAAGAAAATATTGATTAGCATTTATAAAATGTTATGAATAATAAAAATATCATTAATTAAACTAACAACATTGATAACATTATTAATAAAATTAATAATCTTAACTAGAAAAACATTAACAATAATAATATTAATATTAACAATTAAATTAACATAAACATGAAAATAATATTTATATTAATATTGATAATAACATTTATAACATTATTATCAACATTATTAATATTATACAACAGCAACAATCATAATAATGATGATGAGGCTAATGATAACCTAAATAACAATAATGTTATCATTAGTTAAGTTAATGTTATAATAATATTAATATTACAAAGCAATTATAATAATAATATTGTTAACATTAATATTAGAAAATATTAATATAAACCTCAATCATAACATTTATGGATATCTTTTTTTTTGGTAAGTTGCAGAGCAGAAATTTAATTATCATAAATTGAATGTACATCTAGAGCTGAGTAGAGTTTTGCATATTGGGGAGGCCTCATATGGTGAAGCCACCATCCCAATTGCTCAAAAATACTGTAATGACTGACATAATACAAAATTGAGACCTCTGGAGTATGGTCTGCCCTTAAAAAAGTTGGGGCTTTCTTCAAAAAATAAAACCTATTATGTCTAACTATGCAGAAAAAAAGACTATGCAGAAAATAGAAGCAAAAGAGCTGATAGTCACAGAGGTAACCCGGAGCAATGGCCGCCCAGGTTTCATTCTGCCGGTGGTTTCTCTGGGTCGTCCTCGATGATGGGGCAGGCTGCATAGTATTCTTCAAAAATCCCTGGAGGGGGCGGCGGAGGAGAACCTGGAGTATGCATTCCATCCTAGGTGGCATTGGGTCCCGGAGCAGTGCTTTTGTTCTTCATTCATGGCGATTTCTTCATTTTTTCCATTATGTTTTATAGGTTCTGAATTGTTGCCAATGGAGAAAACCTCCTAGGTCTTTATGGATATCTTAAGTCAACAATAATAAAAAATATTCAAAGAAAGTTGACCTAATCTTAACATGGTCAATCATAGTCAATATTATTCAAACATTATCAAACAGAGTCAATCATGATTGGCATAAGTTAACGCGAGTCAACCATAGAAACACATTATTAACCATGGTCAACCATACCCAACCAAAATCAACCATAGTTAATATTATTTAAACATTGTCAATGATGGTCGACGTAAGTTAACTACAGTAGACCATAGAAACACATGATTTACCATGGTAACTATACCCAACCAAACTCAACCATGGAAAAACATATTCAGACATGATAAACCATAGTCAACGATGATCAACCATAGTCAACTTTGCTTAGCCAAAGTCAACCATAGTCAACTTTGGTCATCCAAAGTCAACCATAGTCAACCACGGTCATCCAAAGTCAAGTAATGTCAACCATGGTAAACCAAAGTCAACTATAGTAAACCATGCTCAGCCATAGTTAACCAAAGTCGACCAAAGTCAACCAAAGTCAACTAAAATCAACCATGGTCAACCAATGTCAACCATGGTTAATGAAAATCAACCTTGCTCAACGAAAGTCAACCATTGCTAACCAAAGTTAAACATGGTAAACCATAATCAGCCAAAGTCAACCATCCTCAAATATAGTCAACCATCCACAACCATAGTAAACCATTCTCAATCATAGTCATCGAATGGTTGACAATGGTCAACCAAAGTCAACCATGGTCAACCATAGTCAAGCATACTCAACCATGACCAAGCATGGTCAACCATAACCAACCATTATAACCCATAGCCATCCAAAGTCAATTATGGTCAATCAAAATCAACCAAAGTTAACCATGGTCAACTAAAGTTACCCATGGTTAACCATGGTCAACCAAAGTCAACCATGGTCAACCATAGTCAACCATGGTCAACCATAAACAAGTAAACCAAACAAACCATGGTCATGGAAAGGCAACCATGGTCAAAAGAACTCAACCATGGTCAACCATAAACAAGTCAACTAAACGAACCATGGTCAAGGAAAGACAACCATGGTCAACCATAGCTAACAAAGGTCAACCATGGTAAACCATAGCTAACCACAGGTCAACCAAATCCAACCATTGTCAACGAATGTCAACCATGTTCAACCATAGTTAACCATGGTCAACGAAAGTCAACCATAGTTAACCATGGTCAACGAAAGTCAACCATAGTGAACCATAGTCAAACATAGTCAGCTATGGACAACCATAATCAACTATAGTCAACTGTGCTCAACCATAGTCAACCATATCCAACCATTGTAAATCGAAGTCATCTGAAGCCAACTGTGGTTGTCCAAATTCACCCATGATCAACCAAAGGCAACCACGATGAGACAAAATTCAACCAAAGTCAATTTTGGATAGCCAAATTCAACCATGGTAAACCGTAGGCAACAATAGTCAACCATAGTTAACCATGTTCAACCAAAGTCAACAAAGCTCGGCCAAAGTCAACAATGGTCAACCAAAATGAAGAGTGGTCAACCAAAGTCAATCAAAGTCAACCATGCTTATCGATGGTCAACCACGGTGAATCATTCTCAACCAAAACTCATCATAAGTCAACCATGGTCTACCAAAAGTCAACCATGGTAAACGAAAGTCAACCAAAGTCACCCATGGTTAACTTTGGTTAGCGAAAGTAAACTTTGGTTAGCCGTAGTAAACCAAAGTCAACCATGGTTAACTATGGTTAACCATGGTAAACAATATTTAACCAAAGTTAACTAAAGCAATCCATGGTCAGCCAAATTCAACCATGATCAACCAAAGTCAACCATGGTCAGCCAATGTCAATCATACTTAGCCAAAGTCAACGAAAAGTCAACCAAAGCCAATTTTGGTCTTCCAAAGTCAACCATATTCAACCATGGTCAAGCATAGTCAACCAAAGATAGCCAAAAGTCAACCTTAGTTAACTAAAGTCAACCATAGTGAACCATAATCAACCAAAGTCAACCATCACAAAGTAAAGTCGACCATGGTCAATAAAAATTCAACCAAAGTCAACCATGGTCAACCAAAGCCAACCAAATTCGCCCATGGTTAACAATAGTCAACCACGGTTAACCAAATTCAACCATGGTAAACCATTGTCAACCACAGTTAACCATATTAAACCATAGTATACCATATACAACCATGATCGGCCATAGTGAACCAAAGTCAATCATGGTCAACCAAAGTCAACCATGGTCAACCAAAGTCAATCAAGGTCAACCAAAAGTCAACCATACTCAACGATGGTCAACCATTATTAACCAAAAGTCAACAATGGTCTACCAAACTTCATACATGGTTAAGCAAAGTCTACCAACATTATCCATGCTTAACTTTGGTCAGCGAATGGCAACTTTGGTTAGCCAAAGTCAACTTTGGTCAACCATGGTCAACCATAAACAAGTAAACCAAACAAACCATGGTCATGGAAAGGCAACCATAAACAAGTCAACTAAACAAACCATGGTCAAGGAAAGACAACCATGGTCAACCATAACTAACAAAGGTCAACCATGGTCAACCATAGCTAACCACAGGTCAACCAAATCCAACCATTATCAACGAATGTCAACCATGTTCAACCATAGTTAACCATGGTCAACGAAAGTCAACCATAGTTAACCATGGTCAACAAAATTCAACCATGGTGAACCATAGTCAAACATAGTCAACTATGGAAAACCATAATCAACTATAGTCAACTGTGCTCAACCATAGTCAACCATATCCAACCATTGTAAATCGAAGTCATCCGAAGCCAACCGTGGTTGTCCAAATTCACCCATGATCAACCAAAGTCAACCACGATGACACAAAATTCAACCAAAGTCAATTTTGGATAGCCAAATTCAACCATGGTAAACCGTAGGCAACGATAGTCAACCATAGTTAACCATGTTCAACCAAAGTCAACAAAGCTCGGCCAAAGTCAACAATGGTCAACCAAAATGAAGAGTGGTCAACCAAAGTCAACCATGCTTAACGATGGTCAACCACGGTGAATCATTCTCAACCAAAAGTCATCATAAGTCAACCATGGTCTACCAAAAGTCAACCATGGTAAACGAAAGTCAACCAAAGTCACCCATGGTTAACTTTGGTTAGCGAAAGTAAACTTTGGTTAGCCGTAGTAAACCAAAGTCAACCATGGTTAACTATGGTTAACCATGGTAAACAATATTTAACCAAAGTTAACTAAAGCAATCCATGGTCAGCCAAATTCAACCATGATCAACCAAAGTCAACCATGGTCAGCCAATATCAATCATACTTAGCCAAAGTCAACGAAAAGTCAACCAAAGCCAATTTTGGTCTTCCAAAGTCAACCATATTCAACCATGGTCAAGCATAGTCAACCAAAGACAGCCAAAAGTCAACCTTAGTTAACTAAAGTCAACCATAGTGAACCATAATCAACCAAAGTCAACCATCACAAAGTAAAGTCGACCATGGTCAATAAAAATTCAACCAAAGTCAACCATGGTCAACCAAATTTGCCCATGGTTAACAATAGTCAACCACGGTTAACCAAATTCAACCATGGTAAACCATTGTCAACCACAGTTAACCATATTAAACCATAGTATACCATATACAACCATGATCGGCCATAGTGAACCAAAGTCAATCATGGTCAACCAAAGTCAACCATGGTCAACCAAAGTCAATCAAGGTCAACCAAAAGTCAACCATACTCAACGATGGTCAACCATTATTAACCAAAAGTCAACAATGGTCTACCAAAATTCATACATGGTTAAGCAAAGTCTACCAACATTATCCATGCTTAACTTTGGTCATCGAATGGCAACTTTGGTTAGCCAAAGTCAACTTTGGTTAGTCCAAGTCAACCATGGTCAACCAAATTCAATACGGTTAACCATGGTCAACCATAATCAAACAAAGTCAACTGAAGCCAGCCATGGCCATCCAAATTCAACCATGATTAACCAAAATTCAACCAAGGTCAACCAAAAGTCAACCAAACTCAACTTTGGTCGTCCAAAGTCAATCATAGTCAACCATGACCAACTAAAGTTAGCCCTGTTCAATCGAACTCAACCATCATGAACAAAAGTCAACCATGGCCAACTAAATTTAACCATGTTCAATCGAAATCAACCATCATGAACAAAAGTCAACCATGGCCAACTAAAGTTAACCATGTTCAACTGAAGTCAATGATGCTTGTCAAGAGTAAACCATAGTCAACCATAGTCAACAAAAGTCAACCATGGTCAAACATAATAAACCATGGACAACAATGGTTAACCATTCTCAACCATAGTCAACCAATGGTTGACCATTATCAACCATAGTCAAGCATAGTTGACCATGATCAACCATAGTCAACCATAGCCAACCATAATAACCCATGGTCAACCAAAGTCAACCATGATAAATCAAAGTAAACCATGGTCAACCATGGTTGACCATAGTTACCCATGGTCAACGATGGTCAGCCAAATTCAACCATGGTTGACCAAAGTTACACATGCTCAGCGATGGTCTACCGAAGTTAACCTTAGTCATGGAAAGACAAACATGGTAAAAAAAACTCAACCATGGTCAACCATAAACAAGTGAACTAAACAAACCATGGTCAAGGAAAGACAACCATGGTCAACCATAGCTAGCAAAGGTCAACCATGGTCAACCATAGCTAACCACAGGTCAACCAAATCCAACCATTGTCAACGAATGTCAACCATGTTCAACCATAGTTAACCATGGTCAACGAAAGTCAACCATAGTTAACCATGGTCAATGAAAGTCAACCATGGTGAACCATAGTCAAACATAGTCAGCTATGGACAACCATAATCAACTATAGTCAACTGTGCTCAACCATAGTCAACCATATCCAACCATTGTAAATCGAAATCATCCGAAGCCAACCGTGGTTGTCCAAATTCACCCATGATCAACCAAAGTCAACCACGATGAGACAAAATTCAACCAAAGTCAATTTTGGATAGCCAAATTCAACCATGGTAAACCGTAGGCAATGATAGTCAACCAAAGCCACCCAAAATTCTACCTTAGTCAACCAAAGTGAACAATGGTCAACCATAGTGAACCATAATCAACCAAAGTCAACCATGGAAAAGTAAAGCCGAATATGGTTAATAAAAATTCAACCATAGTGAACCATGGTTAGTAATAGTCAACCAAAGTGGACCATGGTCAACCATAGTTAACGATGTTCAACCAAAGTCAACAAAGCTCAGCCAAAGTCAACAATGGTCAACCAAAGTCAACAATGGTCAAGCACAGTTGACCATGATCAACCATGGTCAACCATAGCCAACCATAATAACCCATGGTCAACCAAAGTCAACCATGATAAATCAAAGTAAACCGTGGTCAACCATGGTTGACCATAGTTATCCATGGTCAACGATGGTCAGCCAAAGTCAACCATGGTTGACCAAAGTTACGCATGGTCAGCGATGGTCTACCGAAGTTAACCTTAGTCAACCATAGTCAACCATGGTCAACCATAGACAACCATAGTCAACCAACACCAACAATGTTAAAGCAAAGTCAACCATAGTTAACTATAATGAAACATGATTAATGAAAATCAATTAAGGTCAACCAAAGTCAATTATGTTCAACCATGGTCAAGAATGTTCAACCATAGTCAACCATAAACATCCAAAGTCAACGATGTTGACTATTGTCAACCATGGTCAAGCATGGTTGACAATATGTGTCCCGTTTTGGTATTTCTTCAAGTGAGGGTGTGTCTCTTTTCTGGTCTTACTTCAGGCGAGCGTGAGAAGATGGTTGGATACGTGCATTTACTATCAGATTGGAGAGCACTTTACAAAAAGCCTTCCTCAACCTGCTGCAATGAATTGAATCAGTTGGCATTATTTTTACATCTGGCTTCCTCTGTGGCATTGTCTTTGGATATGGCCTTCGATACTCCAGAGTGGCTTTTGTGATCATTCTGCAGGCGAGCGTGAGAAGATGATACCAGACGTGCATTACTATCAGATAGTAGAGCATTACAATGAGGAAAAATAACATGAATACTGCAGGACTGCTTAGTAGATATATCATAATGACTTCTTCACCCTGCTGCAATGAATTGAATGAGTGTGTATTTTTTTAACCTCTGGGTTCTTGTGGTGTGTACTATGGTCTTCATTTTCTCTGGATATATTCTTCGGAACTCCAGAGTGGCTTTTATGATCATTCTGCAGGCGAGCGTGAGAAGATGATACCGGACGTGCATTACTATCAGATAGTAGAGCATTACAATGAGGAAAAATAACATGAATACTGCAGGACTTCTTAGTAGATATATTATAATGATTTCTTCACCCTGCTGCAATTAATTGAATTAGTTTGTATTTTTTTAACCTCTGGCTTCTTGTGGCGTGTACTATGGTCTTCATTTTCTCTGGATATATTCTTCGAAACTTCAGAGTGGCCTTCTGGTCCTCTTCTGGTCTTCCTTCAGGTGAGAGTGAGAAGATGATTCATGATACCAGAGCTGCATTACTATCGGATTGCGGAGCATTTTATCTAAGGCTTCCTATGTGTTTAGATTTATTAAAATATCTTTCTCACCCTAGCTGCAATGAAGTAGATGAGTTGGTATTTGTTTTGACTTTACTACGTCTTCACCGAATGGCACGCTTCCTCTTCCTCTTCGGTGCCTCTCGACATGTTCTTCAATACTTCAGCGTGGCCTTTACTGATTAGATTTGGTATTCATTCAAGTGAGCGTGTTGGTCTTGTATTTGGTTTTTAGATGAATGGTATGGCCATTTAAGATGGACTTTTGTGCAATATGTGGTCTGCCTTGTTATTCTTTCAAACGAGCGTTCTTCTGTATGGTCTTCCTACAGGCGAGCGCGTGAAAGTGACAAGGGATGCTTAATACTATTAACATTGCAAGGTACTTCGAGGAATAACAGCATCAATTTGCAGAATGCTTGTACCTCAACTAACCAAAGCTTACCATGATGTCAGCAGATATATCAAATTCTCTCACTCATTCTAGAGGTGTAATGAAATGTTTTGAGATCTGCCTATTCCTATGGATTCAGATCTGCTATAGATCTGCTAGTTATCATGGTATTTTGATTAATAACTCAGTTGTAGAAATGTATCATTATCAACCATTTTTATGTCAATATGGCCCATCTTTGCGAACTCTTCTAGTCTAGTGCCCTTTTCTATAGGGCGGTGTCACTTTCTTCCCAGCTTACTAAAATATCAGGTGTAAGGGTATAACAGATTTTCCTACCCTGCCCATTATATTGCCCTAAAGTAAAGTAATATAATGAATTGGGATCTTTTCTCCTTCCCAAGTCATGTCATGTGATGAATTGACATTTCTTGACCTTGCTATTGGGCAACAATATTGGATAGCAACAATATTGAATTTGAATGGGCGTTTCTTGATCTTACTATTGGGCAACAATATTGAAGTTCCCATAACCAGTAACCAGGAAACACAATATTGAATTTGAATGGGCGTTTCTTGACCTTACTATTGGGCAACAATATTGAAGTTCCCATAACCAGTAACCAGGAAACTTGTATAGGACGGGCCGGCCACTATAGTCCTTTGGTTTAAATATATTGTCAAATCATTTACAGGAACATGTATAGGACGGGCCGGCCACTATAGACCTTTGTTTATACATACACATCTAGAGCTGGACGATGTAACGGCCCTCTTCTTCCTCGGGATTCTATTTTGTGACGGGAGGAATTCTATAAGGGTATTTTTTTTTCATTTATTTCCTAGGTAATTTCTTTGATATTTAGGAAATGCAAAGAGAAATCAAAGCTGTGTAATTTCTTTGATATTTTAGGAAATGCAAAGAGAGCACTATATTGTCGACCTATGGAATTTGTACATACAAGTATAATATGGTAGATTCATTTTAAATAAAAGGATCATAGCGTTGCTCTATTTCATAGGAGTTTTTTAGTCCTGCCTGATTATTTAAAATTCAAGAAAATAAAAAAAACATCCTACATTGTATTTCTTACCAACCCCGGTAAATATTTCACTGATTTGACATTATTTGCCATTTTTTAGTCCATCTGTTGACTGCCTGACAAGTTGTTGCGCTACTCAGTGTCAGAATTAATGTATTCCCAAATCCATTCTAGCCACTACGTGGCAATGGCGGACATGACCATCGCATAGATTCGAGCTGAGATGATGAAGTCCATCCTTTTGTAAGTACGGATGGAGCTGCAGTTCGCCCACAGCTAGCGAAGGCTAAATCCCTCTGCCGTGAGAGCTTTGCTGGAGGAGAATGTTGAATCCCTCTGTCGTCGTGAGAGCTTTGCTGGCGGTGCTCAGTGAATCATGTATGAATACTCGGGAGGTTAAGACGGGGCCAGTGGGAGGTGATAGGCCATATTGTACTGTGTGGTTAAGCTATTGGTCTGTACATATAGATGATTTTTGTTATTGTTCATATAGATGAATTTTTTTTGTTGTTTAAATGAAGGAATGATTTGTTGTTATCTGGAAAACTTTAACTGTCGTCGGATAAAGTGTCTCATGCTTCGGGTTGCAATTCAAGGATTTGATATATGAAGCTTCGGCCTGAGTTTTTTTTAAATAACTACCGTTTAGTTTCCTGCAAACAAGCACTTGTTCAACTTCTGTTGCCTTTCACTGTAAAATATTTTTTTTATTTTTGCATGTATGAAAATAGTCTATGATCAACTGACGAGATGGGAATAGATTAATTGATGAGATTGCTTTAATATTTGGTAAAATTTAAATCAGTAGTCAATATCATGGGGCCGTAGATATGTATGATATAAACTAGCAAGCCATATTAATATTAATAATATGGCTTATATACGCCGATCGACGTATATCTATTGTTTAAATGTGGTTGATATACGCCGATCGGCGTATATAAGCCATATTATTAATATTAATATGGCTTGCTAGTTGACGGTCGGCCTCCCGAGAATAATTTATCAGTTTTAATTATTATTTATTAAATTATTTATTATAAAAAAATATTATTATTATTACAAAGGTTAATAGTATAATTATTATTAATATTATTATTATAATGATTTCTATTAAAATAATAATAATTATTGTTATTAGAATTTAAACAATACATCGCAATGTGGCATATGTTTAATAATAATAATAATATATTATTAGTATTATTATTATTAAAGTTGTGAATTCTCCTTATAAATTATTTTATAAATATAATAAAATAATAAATAAGAAAATAATATTTAAAAAAATAAATAAATAAGAACCACAGTTTTTAATGTGGTTGATATTCGCTCATCAGCCTATATCAACCATGGCCACACATTTAAAAACTGGTTGATATAGGTCGATCGGAAAATATCAACCACATTAAAAAATGTGGTTGTTGCTAGTGGCCAATCGACCCACCCAAGAAATAACTAAATTAAAATAATAATAATAATTCAAAATAAAAATAAAAATAAATACATTGAGTTAAAAAAAAAAAAGTATTAAAACATATTAAATATTAAATTAAATAAAATAAATAATTTAATTTAATTTAACTTAACTTAATTTAATTTAATTACTTTAATTTAATTTAACTTTTAATATGGTTTAATATGTTTTATTTAATTTAATTTTTAATATGTTTTAAAGATTTAATTTAATTTAACTTAGCTTAACTTAACTTTATTTTATTTTATTAAATAAAATTAAACAAAATCAAATAAATTTAATATAACTTAAAAAATTAAATTAAATAATTAAAACATATTAAAAATTAAATTAAATAAAATGTATTAAACCATATTAATTTAATTTAATTTTTAATAATTTAATTAGTAATATGGTTTAATACGTTTTATTTAATTTGATTTTTAATATGTTTTAATTATTTAATTTATTTAATTTAACTTAACTTAACTTAACTTAATTGTATTTAATTGTATTTAATTGTATTTAATTTGTCTAAATAAAATAAAATTAATTTAATTTAATTGAAAAAATTAAATTAAATAATTAAAACATATTAAAAATAAATTAAATTAAACATATTAAACCATATTAAAAATTAAATTAAAATTAAATTAAATTAAGTTAAATTAAATTAAATTAAAGTATTTAAATTAAATAAAGTGAAATTAATTAAATTAAATTAATTATTAATTAAATTAATTTTAACTAATTATATTAAATTAAATTAAATTAATTAAATTATGATAAGTGATATGTTTGATTTAATAATACTACAAGTAAAAATGAACGAATATAAGTAAATTAAATTAAAAATGAATGGAAAGTAAAGTGAAGTAAATTAAATAAATAAAAGGAAAGTAAATTAAATAAAGTAAAAAAATAAAATAAAGTCAAATGAAGAATTTAAAAGAAAAAGTTGAAACAAATAGAGTCAAATAAAGAATTAAAATAGAATAAAAAATACAAAAATAAACAAGTGGAAACAAAATAAAATTAAAATAAAGGAAATTAAAAAAAAAAAGGCAAATAAAAGCAAAGTAAAAAAACGAAGTAAATAAATAGAGTAAAATAAAGAAGTAAAAGAAAATTAATAAATAAATATAAGTGAAAAAAAAATTAAATAAATAAAACGTAAAATAAATGAAATAAAAAAATTAATAAAAATATTAAAACATATTAATATTGAAATTAAATTAATTTAAATTAAATATAAATAAAAATATTAAAACATATTAAAAATTAAATTAAAATATGATAACATATCAAAAATTAAATTTAAATTAAATGGTCAATTAAAGTCAACCATGGTAAACTAAGGTGTACCAAAGTCAACCATGGTTAAAGTCAAATATAGTTATGGTTGACCATGGTTGAATATTGTTGAATTTGATCGAATATGGTTGATAACGGTTGACTTTCTTTGACTATTGTAACTTTGATTGACCATGGTCGATTTTGGTTGACCATGGTTGACTATGGTAGACTATGGTTGGATTTGGTTGACCATGGTTTACTTTGGTTGATCGTGGTTGATGATGGTTGACTGTGGTTGAATATGGTTGACTTTGTTTGACTCTTGTCAACCTTTGTTAACCATGGTCAACTAAAGGCAACCATGATCATCCAAGTTAAACCATGATCAGCTAAAGTCAACCATGATCAACCAAAGTCAACAAAAGTTGACCATGGTAAACCAAAGTTAACCATAGTCAACAATGGTCAACCAAAGTCAATGATACTTAACCAAAGTCAACCATGGCCAACCAAAGTCAACCATGGTCAACTTAAGTCAACCATAGTAAACTAAAAGCAACCATGGTCAACTAAAGTCTACTAAAGTCAACTATAGTTATGGTTGACCATGGTTGAATATTGTTGAATTTGGTCGAATATGGTTAATTATGGTTGACTTTGTTTCACTATGGTTAACTTTGATTGACCATGGTTTCCATTGGTTGACCATGGTTGACTATGGTAGACAATGGTTAGATCTGGTTGACTTTGGTTGACTTTTGGTTCAGTGTGGTTGACATTGGTTGATGATGGTGACTATGGTTGACTTTGTTTGATTATTGTTAACCTTTGTTAACCATGGTTGACTTTTATTAACCATGGTTCAGAATGGCTGTCGTTCATTGACAATGGTTTAGTTTGGTTGACTTTGGTTGGCCATGGTTGACTTTGGCTAACCATGATTGACAATGATTACCTATGGTTGACTTTGGTTGACAAATGGATGAATTTGGTTGAGTATGGTCGACCATGGTTAACTATGGTGGACCATTGTTGACTTTGGTTGACCTTGGTTTAGTTTAGTTTACCTTTGTTAACTTTGGTGGATCTTGTTTGACTTTGGTTAAATTTTGGTTGACCATAGAAAACTTTGGAAGACTATGGTTGACTATCGTTTACTTTGGTTGACTTTGGCTAGGTATGGTTGGCTTCGGACAACCATGGTTGACTTTGGTAGACTTTTGGTTGACCATGGTTGACTTTGATTGAGGTAAACCATGATGAAGCATAGTGAACAATTATCAACCATAGTTAGCCATGGTCAACAAAAATCAGCCATGGTCAACCAAAGTCAACCATAATCAACCAATGTCAACCATGGTCACCCAAAGTCAACCATGCTCAATCAAAGTCAACCATGTTCAACCAAAGTCAAATGGTCAACCAAAGTCAACCATGGTCAGCTAAAGTCTATCGAATTTGACCATGGTTAAAGTCAACTATAGTTATGGTTTACCATGGTTGTATTTGGTTGACTATGGTTGACTTCGGTTTACTATGGTTCAGTTTGGTTGGACTTTTGTTTACCATGGTTAACTTTTGTTTACCATGGTTGACTTTTGTTTACCATGGTTAACTTTGGTAGACCACGACTAACTATGGATGACTTTGGTTGAGCATTGTTGACTTTGTTTGACCACAGTTGACTATGGTTAACTTTGGTTTACCATAGTTGACTTTCATTGATCATAGTCTACTTTAATTGATTATGGTTGAATTTTGATGATCATGGTTGACTTTGGTTGACTGTGGTTGGCTTTGGTTAAACATGGTTGACTTTGGATTATCATGGTTGATTTTGGTTGGCTATGTTTGACTTTGGATGACCATGGTTGACTATGATTGACGTTGGTTGACCATGGTTGACTTTAGGTTGAATTTGGTTGACTATTATTGACATTGGTTCTCCATGGTTGACTTTGGTTGACTTTTGGTTGGCCATGGTTGAGATTGGTTGACTTTTGATTGGCCATGGTTGAGACCTCTGTTTAGGTTTCTTTAGATTGTTCAGTATTAAAATGAAAATCACTTTTAGCATTTTAAATGAGGAAATCCTTCGCTCTACCAACAATGGTGATATCAATGATCGATATTCCCTCCTCTCCATAGTACTTCCATTCTGCTGAAGTGTTGTAATCCTCATGCCTTCCATAAATTTTTCTAATGTTTCCAATTGCATCTACACTCCTCTCCTGTATAAATCTATGTTAGCACCTCAACAACCCACCTAAAATTCTTAGGATTCTTACGATATGTCAGGGACTCCCATTCCAAAAATTTGTAAATAATATTGCATTCTTCTAATTTGTTTGCATTGCTCTATTTTTGGTTGCATGTTTGACTCCTTGGATTATCTTTTATGATGTGATTTGGTGGTTTCCTTGATTTGAATAGATGATTCAACTTTTAATCTTTTTATTCTATAACTCGGCTTTCATAAGATTATGATTTGGGTGTTTGAGTGTCATTTGCATTTTTGGGGGGCTTTTTGGTTGCTTAATGACATTAATTTGCATGTTTTTCATTGAGCTTATCCAAGTTTATTTCATGTTTTGGATTGCTTAAATTGGATTGACTTAGTGTTTCAATAGTGTCATCAAGATTTTAAGTTTTCAAAACATAAATGAATTTATGAGTACTCTGGTGGATCAACATTATTTTATGTCTCGGCGTATATATCAACCATTGCCACACATTTAAATGTGGTTGATATACACCGATCCACGCATATAAGCCATATTAATTATTAAGATGGCTTGCTAGTTGACAGTCGACCCGCAGCTAATATTTAGTGAGTTTTAAAATTAATATTATGGTTATGAAAATAATAATAATAATAATAAGTATTACTATTTTAAATATATATATTTTTAAATATGTTATAAAATAGTTATTTTATAATTTTAATTAATAATAATTAATTATTTAATAACAAATATTAATTTAATTATTTTATAAAAATAATTACTCTATAATTATGTTCAATAAAAATTAAATATTTTCTAATAATACTTATTTAATAATAATTATTATTAACAAATATTGAAATAATTTATTATAATAATTATAAAAAGTAGTATTTTGTAAATATAAAAATAATTATTATTATTATAAATAAGAAAACATAATTATATTAAAAAAATAATAATAATAAATGAAAATAATTTATAATAACGATTCACAATAATAATAATAAGAATTTATATTCTTATTTTTTTATCCTTCTTTATAATAATAATAATAATAATAAAATAATAATTTTTTAAATATTTGATAATAATAAAAATAATTATAAATAAGAAAATACAATTATAATAATTATCAATGAAAATACGAAAAATAATTCTAATAATGTCTAATAATGCTAATAATGTTAATGCCTAATAATGTTTCATAATGTATAATAATGACTAATAATGTGTAATGTATAATGTATAATAATACTAATAATGTTTAATGTCTAATGTTTATTCTTTATAATAATAATAATAAAATAATTTTTTAAATATTTGATAATAATAAAAATAATTATAAATAAGAAAATACAATTATAATAATTATAAATGAAAATAATTCTAATAATGTCTAATAATGCTAATAATGTTAATGCCTAATCATGTTTAATAATAAAATATAATGGTTAATAATGTGTAATGTATAATGTATAATAATGATAATAATGTTTAATGTCTAATGTTTATTCTTTATAATAATAATAAGAATAATAATAAGAATTTTTTAAATATTTGATAATAATAAAAATAAGTATAAATAAGAAAATACAATTATAATAATTATAAATAAAAATAATTCTAGTAATGTTTAATAATGTAATATAATGGCTAATAATGTGTAATGTATAATGTATAATAATGTATAATAATACTAATAATGTTTAATGTCTAATGAATAATGTAAGATGTTTAATGTCTAATGTAAGATGTTTAATAATCTCTAATATTTATTAATGTTTATAATGCTAATAATGCCAATCTTAGTGTATTTATTAATATTTTCTAAGGTTTATTAATATTTAATGTCTAATGGGTGATGTTTAATAATCTCTAATGTTTATTAATGTGTAGTGTTTACTTTTATTAATCTTTATAATGCTAATAATGTCAATGTTAATGTCTTTATTAATGTTTTCTAATGGTTGACTATGAGCGAGCATGGTTGACTATAGTTGACTTTGGTTGACCATGGTAGACTTTGGATGAACATGGTTTACCATGGCTAATGGTGGTTGACCATGGTTGACTTAGCTAGACCATGGTTGACTCTGGTTGACCATGGTGGAATTTAGTTGACCATGGTTAGCGACGATTGATTATGGCTGAAAATGGTCGATGATGCTTGATCATGGTTGATTATCGTTCACCTAGGTTGACTTTAGTCTACTATGGTTGAACAAGATTGACTTTGGTTTCCCAAGGTTTAACATGGTGGACTTTTGTTGACTATGGATTAATATGTTTAACCATGGTTGATGTTCGTTGACCATAGTTACCTATGGTTGACTTTAGTTGAACATAGTTGGCCATGGTTAACTATGGTTGACTTTGGTTGACCATGGCTGACTATGGTTGAATTTGGTTGACCACACTTGACTTTGGTTGACCATGGTAGACTTTGGTTTACTATGGTTGACTTTTGCTTAACCATGGTTTACATTAGCTGACCATGGTCAACATTGGTTGGATTTGGGTTGATCATGGTTGCATTTGATTTACTTTGGTTTAGTTTTGGTTGACAATGGCTGACCATGATTAACCATGGTTGAACATGCTTGACTTTGTTTGAACATGGTTGACTTTTGGTTAACCATGGTTGACTTCGGTTGACCATGGCAAACCATGGTTGATATTGGTTGACTTTTGGTTGCTTGTGTTTGAATTTTGGTTGACTATCGTTGACCATGGTTGACTTTCGCTGATCATAGCTGAATTTGGTTGACCATGGTTGACTATAGTTGACCATGATTTACTTTGGTTGACCATGGTTGATGTTTTGATCAACCATATTTGACTTCTGGTTGACCATGGTTGAATTTGGCTACCCAAGGTTGACATTGAACCACAGCTAACTTCAATCCATAGTGGAATTTTAAGCAAAGTTGAGCATCGTATAGCCATTGTTGACTTGAAGTTAAGTTTGACTATATTACACCATCGACGACCATTATATGTGCAAGGTTGACTCCGAGCAAGGTTAACCTTGCTTAAAATACATGGTTGACCATTGTTTGGGCATGGTTGACTTGAAGTCATAGTTGCATTTTAAGCAAGGTTGACTTTGAACCATGGTTGTTCATTGTATAAACATTGCTGACATTAAGCTAAGTTTGATTTTAATGTTAATGTTAATGCTAATCATGATAATAATGTTGTTAATTTTATGTTCTTATTATTATTATGTTATTAATTATATTATTATTTTCATTATATTTTACGTTAATGTTAATGTTAATGCTAATGCTAATATATTAATGCTCGTGTTAATATATTGATTTTATAATGTTATTAATAATTATATTATGTTAGTATTAATTTATATTAATTTATGTTGTTGTTGTTATTAAATGTTATTAATGTTATTATTATTAATTTTATTATGTTTGTTTATGTTTGAATAATATTAACCATGATCATGGTTTAGGATGTGTAATTTTGAGTGTGTTATGTTAACATGACCAGTAAGGATTATCAATGTTAACATTCATGTTAATCTTAACCTTAAAATTAATATTAATATTCAATTTTAAAAATGGAAGTATTTTCACTTTCAAAAATCTAGTTTGTAATAATAGAAATAAAATAAATGGATAACAATTCCACATGTGAAAAGATGCATAAATTTTTTGTGAGACGAGATGTGAGACTGTAATATTACATGGTTGTATTTGTTCATATAATGATTCTGCATTGTTATTAAAAGAATGATCTTGGTTATTTTCAAAACTTTCAATATGAATCAATTTAATTATTTTTTAATCCATTGCATTTGCTTTTTATAATATTAAACCATTAATTTCTATCAAGGTAGAACAATAGCATTACTCCATTTCATTTAAGTTTTTTTTTAAAGTGTAACAAATTTTAATTATCTTTATCCTTGATATTTCAGAGCTATATAAATGTATTTATACATGAATTTAAAGTAAACAAAATCAATATTCAAATTTTAACCAAGCTATATAAATGTATTTATACATGAATTTAAAATAAACAAAAGCAATATTCAAACTTTAACGCCAAGATTCAAAATAATATGTGTCCTAAAACCATATATATTTAATAATATGCATCGTGTATGGTACATGTTGGGGGTGAGGGCTGGGTGGGTGATTTTTTTTATTTTAATAATGAATGGTCAGATTTAACTGATACCCGAATATGCTTCGTATGACGCATAAATCAACGATTTAGATTTGTTGAGTTAACTTACGAGCATGTTTAATTCCAACCGACACCATAGTTTTTTAAATTCATATTCGTGTAAATTCATATGCGTTTTGTTTTGGAGCATTGAAATTTAATGAAACTCGTGAACAGGTTTAAATTCAATCGCGAGATGGCTGGCAGTTTCAAATAAATGTTGACACGACACGGATGGCTACCCATCCATTTCTCCAGTACGCTGGGCAATGCAACGGCGGCATCGTGTGGCCAGACGGCGGCATCGTGTGGCCAGACGGAAGGAATCTAAAGCCTCAGGATTGAAACGGCTCAAGATTAACACTCATAAACCGATCCAAGCATTCAAGCGAGTATGCTGTGATTTATTTTCAGGTTTAAATACCGAAATATGGGGATCAAGGATGAGGAGGAGCAGGTGAAGATGTTGAGTTTATGGGCGAGTGGAGCAAGGGTTTTGATTGGATTGGGAGAGAAAGGCGTTCAATATGAATACCAAGAAGATAATTTCGTCTCCAAGAGCAACCTCTTACTGCAAATGAATCAGGTTTACAAGAATGCACCCGTTCTCATCCACAACGACAACCCTGTTTGCGAGTCTCTGATCATCATTCTCCAATACATAGAGAGGCCTGGACCAGATCTAAGACCAAGCTCGTGCAAGAATCTGGGCAGACTTTGTCGAAAATAAGGTATTCATATTCAGATGCTCTAAATACTTGAATCAATTCGTGATTAACCCTTGTCTCGCAGGGATCTTGAGGCGCCACTCCATTCACAAGCATTGCATTGTAACTATTGAAATAGGCCGCCGACTCTTGCAGACAGAGCACACCAACGATCAGTTGCACAAGGAAAAGGAGCTACGGTGCACTCAGAGATTGGAGACCGCAGACTGGATATCTGGTATAAATGAAGACTGCACGCCGGATATTGGAGAATGCATGCTCTATATCTGGTGTAAACAAGCTTTACCAGTTTGGTGTAAACAAGCTTTACTCTATTGAATTCCGAATTCCCTGGGCATTCATCGCACTTATCTTATTGGGCATTTCATATAAATTTTATTAGTGTTTATTGGAGTTTCCTGATACTATGTACATATTAATATTAATATTAGCAAATGTCATTCCCCTTGTGCCAAGTATGCCAAAAATAGTGAAGCATAATAGTTGTTATGCCTGTGGTAGGTCAAAAAAAACAAGTTCGTCATTGTAATAGGTAAATATGGTTTCCTCATATCTATTTATAAGCACATAAATCTCTGCTTTAACCTCCTCTAATTACATGGATATCAATATGTTCCTTCTACAGCAGGTTGCACGACTATATACTATACAATGGCCGCATTATACAACCATTATATTTTATAGAAAACCATAGATTTATTGTGACAAAATCCCATGTACAATATTTTTTCAATATCAAGTACGGATGGTAAATTAGGCAAGCTATACAGAAAATCCCAGGCCAGCCGGTGATTCCCGTACCAGGAATGAGGCTGAGGCAGAATGAATATATTATATAAGAGTAGTCCAAACCTACATATATATATTTTTTCCATCAATTCTGTCTTAAATCTGGTAATTGGGATCATTTGAATTGTAAATATTAGTTATTTCACAATTCAAAATCCAATTGTAACAGTCAATTTTGTTTGAAATCTGGTTGGGATCGTTGTTTGAAAGACAAATATATCCATATTCTAAACACAACTTGGAAAGCAAATATAACGAATCTTCATCTTTGTACAAACTTGAAGACGAGTGGACAGATCTTTCCAAAAAAATCAACATTAAAACTCCAAAAGACCAGAGAAGAGCGCACAAATTCTTCCTACAGCTAAATTTTATATATTCACTGTATTTGACAAACATAATTAATGCGTTAGTTGTAGCATCCTCAGGACTTACGTACTCCGGTTAAAAGTGGAATGTAAAAGTTGGTATGCAGGCATACAGTTCAGATTTTTCATCTTGCTTTCTTGGAAAATGATTAATTAAATTTTTTTTTAATAAGTCAATTGTTTTGCAAATTTAAAAGGCATGCAATGACAATCATACAGCGCAGATTATAAGATTTTTGTTTTTTTTAAATAATGAAGTTTGATTGTTTTGCAAATTAGAAAATTATGCAATCAATATACAACTCAAATTTACTTAATCGGTTTGTTTGGACAAGAATGAATTAAATATTTTCTCACCGTTGATACAGTTCAGTCTGTTTAATTTGATTGATAATAGAAATTTGTATAATTTTATGCTTTATTTTTTTATTGGTTGCTTTGGTTTTAATAATTAAAGTATGTTTATAATGTTTTGTATCATTAGTTGATATCATAAACTTTGTATTAAAATTATTAAAAAAATAATATTAATATTATGAATGTTATATAATATTAATAATAATATTACTAATATTAATAAACTTAATATTAATAATATTAATAAACTTAGGACACATGTCCCATGTTATATTATTTTATGTTTATAAGATTTGTTTTAATTAATTTATATATTCGAATTAGATAATGATGAAATTTAATGTCTCTCTTATATATATATATATATATATATATATATATATATATATATATATATATTAATTAATATAAAATTTAAAAATTTATTATTTTTAAAGTTATAATACTAAGTTGTTATAATTTTATAATACTAAGTTGTAATAATATTAACATTAATATTATTACTAATCACTAACAAAATTATTATTAGCATTACATTAAATTAGCAATGTTTTACAACATTAATAATATCAAAAAATAATACTAATTTTTTATATTTACATTAACATTCATATTATTACTAATCACTAATAAAATTATTATTGGCAATATTAATCATTAACAATGTTCTACAACATTAATAATAATATAAAAAATAATATTAACTACATTGATAACAATAACAATATTGATTAACATTATAAAGAATGACATAAAATTAAAATAATATACATTAATTAAAATGATTAACTTTTTTAAATTAATAACATATAAAAATGAATATAAAATTAACAACATTATAAATAATAATAAGAAAATATTGATTAGCATTTATAAAATGTTATGAATAATAAAAATATCATTAATTAAACTAACAACATTGATAACATTATTAATAAAATTAATAATCTTAACTAGAAAAACATTAACAATAATAATATTAATATTAACAATTAAATTAACATAAACATGAAAATAATATTTATATTAATATTGATAATAACATTTATAACATTATTATCAACATTATTAATATTATACAACAGCAACAATCATAATAATGATGATGAGGCTAATGATAACCTAAATAACAATAATGTTATCATTAGTTAAGTTAATGTTATAATAATATTAATATTACAAAGCAATTATAATAATAATATTGTTAACATTAATATTAGAAAATATTAATATAAACCTCAATCATAACATTTATGGATATCTTTTTTTTTGGTAAGTTGCAGAGCAGAAATTTAATTATCATAAATTGAATGTACATCTAGAGCTGAGTAGAGTTTTGCATATTGGGGAGGCCTCATATGGTGAAGCCACCATCCCAATTGCTCAAAAATACTGTAATGACTGACATAATACAAAATTGAGACCTCTGGAGTATGGTCTGCCCTTAAAAAAGTTGGGGCTTTCTTCAAAAAATAAAACCTATTATGTCTAACTATGCAGAAAAAAAGACTATGCAGAAAATAGAAGCAAAAGAGCTGATAGTCACAGAGGTAACCCGGAGCAATGGCCGCCCAGGTTTCATTCTGCCGGTGGTTTCTCTGGGTCGTCCTCGATGATGGGGCAGGCTGCATAGTATTCTTCAAAAATCCCTGGAGGGGGCGGCGGAGGAGAACCTGGAGTATGCATTCCATCCTAGGTGGCATTGGGTCCCGGAGCAGTGCTTTTGTTCTTCATTCATGGCGATTTCTTCATTTTTTCCATTATGTTTTATAGGTTCTGAATTGTTGCCAATGGAGAAAACCTCCTAGGTCTTTATGGATATCTTAAGTCAACAATAATAAAAAATATTCAAAGAAAGTTGACCTAATCTTAACATGGTCAATCATAGTCAATATTATTCAAACATTATCAAACAGAGTCAATCATGATTGGCATAAGTTAACGCGAGTCAACCATAGAAACACATTATTAACCATGGTCAACCATACCCAACCAAAATCAACCATAGTTAATATTATTTAAACATTGTCAATGATGGTCGACGTAAGTTAACTACAGTAGACCATAGAAACACATGATTTACCATGGTAACTATACCCAACCAAACTCAACCATGGAAAAACATATTCAGACATGATAAACCATAGTCAACGATGATCAACCATAGTCAACTTTGCTTAGCCAAAGTCAACCATAGTCAACTTTGGTCATCCAAAGTCAACCATAGTCAACCACGGTCATCCAAAGTCAAGTAATGTCAACCATGGTAAACCAAAGTCAACTATAGTAAACCATGCTCAGCCATAGTTAACCAAAGTCGACCAAAGTCAACCAAAGTCAACTAAAATCAACCATGGTCAACCAATGTCAACCATGGTTAATGAAAATCAACCTTGCTCAACGAAAGTCAACCATTGCTAACCAAAGTTAAACATGGTAAACCATAATCAGCCAAAGTCAACCATCCTCAAATATAGTCAACCATCCACAACCATAGTAAACCATTCTCAATCATAGTCATCGAATGGTTGACAATGGTCAACCAAAGTCAACCATGGTCAACCATAGTCAAGCATACTCAACCATGACCAAGCATGGTCAACCATAACCAACCATTATAACCCATAGCCATCCAAAGTCAATTATGGTCAATCAAAATCAACCAAAGTTAACCATGGTCAACTAAAGTTACCCATGGTTAACCATGGTCAACCAAAGTCAACCATGGTCAACCATAGTCAACCATGGTCAACCATAAACAAGTAAACCAAACAAACCATGGTCATGGAAAGGCAACCATGGTCAAAAGAACTCAACCATGGTCAACCATAAACAAGTCAACTAAACGAACCATGGTCAAGGAAAGACAACCATGGTCAACCATAGCTAACAAAGGTCAACCATGGTAAACCATAGCTAACCACAGGTCAACCAAATCCAACCATTGTCAACGAATGTCAACCATGTTCAACCATAGTTAACCATGGTCAACGAAAGTCAACCATAGTTAACCATGGTCAACGAAAGTCAACCATAGTGAACCATAGTCAAACATAGTCAGCTATGGACAACCATAATCAACTATAGTCAACTGTGCTCAACCATAGTCAACCATATCCAACCATTGTAAATCGAAGTCATCTGAAGCCAACTGTGGTTGTCCAAATTCACCCATGATCAACCAAAGGCAACCACGATGAGACAAAATTCAACCAAAGTCAATTTTGGATAGCCAAATTCAACCATGGTAAACCGTAGGCAACAATAGTCAACCATAGTTAACCATGTTCAACCAAAGTCAACAAAGCTCGGCCAAAGTCAACAATGGTCAACCAAAATGAAGAGTGGTCAACCAAAGTCAATCAAAGTCAACCATGCTTATCGATGGTCAACCACGGTGAATCATTCTCAACCAAAACTCATCATAAGTCAACCATGGTAAACGAAAGTCAACCAAAGTCACCCATGGTTAACTTTGGTTAGCGAAAGTAAACTTTGGTTAGCCGTAGTAAACCAAAGTCAACCATGGTTAACTATGGTTAACCATGGTAAACAATATTTAACCAAAGTTAACTAAAGCAATCCATGGTCAGCCAAATTCAACCATGATCAACCAAAGTCAACCATGGTCAGCCAATGTCAATCATACTTAGCCAAAGTCAACGAAAAGTCAACCAAAGCCAATTTTGGTCTTCCAAAGTCAACCATATTCAACCATGGTCAAGCATAGTCAACCAAAGATAGCCAAAAGTCAACCTTAGTTAACTAAAGTCAACCATAGTGAACCATAATCAACCAAAGTCAACCATCACAAAGTAAAGTCGACCATGGTCAATAAAAATTCAACCAAAGTCAACCATGGTCAACCAAAGCCAACCAAATTCGCCCATGGTTAACAATAGTCAACCACGGTTAACCAAATTCAACCATGGTAAACCATTGTCAACCACAGTTAACCATATTAAACCATAGTATACCATATACAACCATGATCGGCCATAGTGAACCAAAGTCAATCATGGTCAACCAAAGTCAACCATGGTCAACCAAAGTCAATCAAGGTCAACCAAAAGTCAACCATACTCAACGATGGTCAACCATTATTAACCAAAAGTCAACAATGGTCTACCAAACTTCATACATGGTTAAGCAAAGTCTACCAACATTATCCATGCTTAACTTTGGTCAGCGAATGGCAACTTTGGTTAGCCAAAGTCAACTTTGGTCAACCATGGTCAACCATAAACAAGTAAACCAAACAAACCATGGTCATGGAAAGGCAACCATAAACAAGTCAACTAAACAAACCATGGTCAAGGAAAGACAACCATGGTCAACCATAACTAACAAAGGTCAACCATGGTCAACCATAGCTAACCACAGGTCAACCAAATCCAACCATTATCAACGAATGTCAACCATGTTCAACCATAGTTAACCATGGTCAACGAAAGTCAACCATAGTTAACCATGGTCAACAAAATTCAACCATGGTGAACCATAGTCAAACATAGTCAACTATGGAAAACCATAATCAACTATAGTCAACTGTGCTCAACCATAGTCAACCATATCCAACCATTGTAAATCGAAGTCATCCGAAGCCAACCGTGGTTGTCCAAATTCACCCATGATCAACCAAAGTCAACCACGATGACACAAAATTCAACCAAAGTCAATTTTGGATAGCCAAATTCAACCATGGTAAACCGTAGGCAACGATAGTCAACCATAGTTAACCATGTTCAACCAAAGTCAACAAAGCTCGGCCAAAGTCAACAATGGTCAACCAAAATGAAGAGTGGTCAACCAAAGTCAACCATGCTTAACGATGGTCAACCACGGTGAATCATTCTCAACCAAAAGTCATCATAAGTCAACCATGGTCTACCAAAAGTCAACCATGGTAAACGAAAGTCAACCAAAGTC